>CAUYQS010033299.1:0-44371 GCA_963574585.1 Otolemur crassicaudatus
GGGCGCCTGTAGTCCCAGCTACTTGGGAGGCTGAGGCAGGAGACTCACTTGAGCCCAGGAGTTGGAGGTTGCTGTGAGCTGTGATGCCATGGCACTCTACCCAGGGGGATAGCTTGAGGCTCTGTCTCAAAAAAAAAAAAATTATAAAATTAACAAAAATAATATAAAACTCATATTCTGGCAAAATAGCCATATGGCAGATGAAAACCGTATATTCCCTTCTTGTTCTCCAGCCCTTTCGTGCATTCTTTCCAAAAATCGAGACTTTTTAAAAACGCCGCGGGACCCAGTACAAATTCTTGAAAAGTGGGACTGTCCCACCAAAATCGGGATGTCTGGTCACCCTAAGCAAACCCCACTTTGAAAACACATTTCTAAGCCTCTGCGAGGGTCCCCTCTGCTAAGTTTCCATTGGCCAAACAAGTCACATGGCAGAACCCAAGGGGAGGGAGGAGGGAGGAGGGAGTACACTTCATCCAAGAGGATATGGCCAAGAAGGATAAAGAATTGGGGCTACCATTCCATTCTGCCACAGGTCAATGCCGTTACTGTGTCTATTTACAGATGAGAAAACCGAGGCACAGAATTTATTAGGTATCTTGGCCAAGGTGACCCAACCAGGAAATGGCAGAGTGAAGATGTTTTAGAGGCCGAGAGACTTTAAAGGGTCAGGGTTGATACTGTCAAATTGCTTTACAAGTGGCTTGTACAATTTAGCTCCTTTTCCACTAGGGAGGGAATGTTGGGGCATTGCCAGCTGTGACGGCCTCCGCTCCTGTCCTGGCCTCTGTGTTGGAACTGCTGTGGTGGCAGAAACCTACTCTAGAGCTGGGGGTCAGATTCTCCCCCTGTGATTAAATAGGCCCACGTAGATAATTGGTGATGATCTCCTATCACAAGTACGATTACGGAGTAAAAACCTTAATTGTATCTACAACCTCAATCTCCTTTTCCAATATAAAGTAATGTCTTCCCAGGAATAGGGTGAAAACATTATTTTTGGGGGGAAGGGCATTATTCTGCTGCCTACTATACAATCTTTAGATGTTTGTATTAAGAAAATAAGAGAATGAACTAAATTACTACTTCAGAAAACTAGAAAAAAGAACAACAAAGTAGCCAAAAAAATAGATAAGATTAAAAACAGAAATTGCTAGAATATTGAAAAACAGTAGATGTAATTAGTAAATAAAAATCTTTTCTTTAAAAAAATGAACACAATAGAAATACTGCTTAACTTCGTCAGGAACAAGAGAGAAAGCATAAGTATATGAAAGTGGAAAGGATAGGCGGGGTGCCTGTAGCTCAGTGGTCAGAGTGCCAGCCCTGTGCAAGGACTGGTGAGTTGGAACCCAGTCTTGGCCTGCGGAACAAACAAACGAACAAAAAAATTGGAAAGGATGAAGGAAGACTAACCACTGAAACAAGAGAAACTTTAAAAGTCTTGAGCACCCTTTATGCACCTTTACCCAAAGCATTTGAAAAACTATACTAAATGCATAATTTCTTGGGAAAATACAGTTGATCAAATTGACTGCATTGAAGATAGAACACTATCAACTCATGTAGAAGAAACAGAGCAATTTATTAAGAAACTGCCCTCAAATAGGCCACAGGCCCAGCTGTTTTTACTGGGGAAGTCTATCAAGCTTTCAAAGACTGGATAGATCAACTACAAAATAAACTATTCTAGAGCATATGAAATATAACCTCCAAATTCTCTTTGTGAGGCTAGTATATAATGATCACACACGATGGGGACAATACAAAAAAGAAAATTACGAGTAATATCACCTATCAATATTGATACAAAAAATGCTAATTATCAGTGAACAGAATCCAACCTCATATTATGAAGATAATGCATAATGATCAGGTGGAATTTATTTGTGGAATTTTTTGATATGATTTTTTTCTCTAATAGATGCTAGAAAAAATAAGAAGAGGAGATTGATTTGATGTAACCACATAAGACTGTATAAAAAAGGCTTGGCACCTGTGGCTCAGGTGGCTAAGGCACCAGCCACATACACCTAAGGTGGCGGGTTCGAATCCAGCCCGGGCCCACCAAACAACAATGATGGCTGCAACCAAAAAATAGCCGGGCATTGTGGCAGGAGCCTGTGGTCCCAGCTACTTGGGAGGCTGAGGCAGGAGACTCCCTTGAGCCCAGGAGTTGGAGATTGCTGTGAGCAGTGAAGCCATGGCACTCTACCCAGGGGGACAGCTGGAGGCTCTGTCTCAAAAAATAAAAAAAGACTGTATAAAAAAAAATGAGCACATTGTACCCTGCATATGTATGAATGTATTCATGATTTAAGTGTATTTGACTTAATAAAATTAAAAAAGAGGAAATTAATGAATATTTTATTAACATGATAAAATAATGTCTCCCCCCTCAGCTTTGTCCTGTCCTAAACGTATCTGTTAACTTAATGCACAAACACTAGAGCTATTTCCTTTAAAACTGAGAATGAAGCACAGATGTCAGCTTCTTTGCTATTTAACATTGAACTGTTGTTACTGGTGGCATTAACCTCATTGCAATTGGATAAATGAGTTAGAGACATAAAAATCAGACAAAGCAGAAAGAAGCTAAAGTAGTTCTACTTGCAGATGATATAGTAAGTAGTACTGCTGATAAGCCATAGGAGATCAAAGACAAAACTAACTCAAGCATGAATTCAGAAGGGAAGCGAGGGATAAAATTAACATGCTGGACTCAGCAGTATTATACATAAGCAATAGCGAATTACAGCAATAATGACAGCTAAAACTCCATTTAAAATAGCAACAAAAAAGATAAAGTAGGAAGACATTTAATAAGAAGGTTGCAAAATTATTATGAAGGATATTTTAAAATTGCCCTGAAGGACAAAAAGTAGAACAAATGAAATGTGGCTAGGAAGAATCAGTGTCATAGTTGTGTCAGCTCTTTCTCATTTAAAATGTTCCCTAAGTTAATTTATAGATTTAGCACAATCACAGTGAAAATACCATCACTTTTTTTTTTATAGATACTAATATTTTCATTAAAAAATGCGAGATGGTACTAGTAAACCAACAGAATCCCCAGTGGAATAGAACATTCAGAAAGATACCCCTATACATGTGAAAATCTGGTATGTGATAATGAAAGTCTCATCTCCAACGGTTGGCTCAAAGATATTCTCTTTAATAAACGTGCTAGAATGGCTATAGGATCATTTTGGAAAAGGGTAAAATTAGATCCATACTTCCTAAATACTAGTAATAAATGCTAAATAGAATGGTATAGATATTAAAAAAATAGTTCCATACAAACAAAGAAGGAAATACGGGTGAATTTCTCTATAAACTGTGGGGAAAGGTGTTCAAATGATAACTCTAAATCCTGATATAATAGGAGAGTAATACATTTGACTTTGAGGAGCTACTATTCTTAATATATAAAGAGCAATTACAAATTAAGGGGAAAACAATAATAGTAGAATACATGAACAGATAATTCATAATCACATGAAAACAGCCCTTAAACATATGGAAAGATACTAACTTTTAATCATGATAGCAGATATAAGTTAAAGCCAAAATTATTTACCATTTCTCACCTATCAGATTGGCAGAGGTTAAAAAGTTGCTGAACGCATGGGGAAACAGGAACTCTCAGATATCATGAAGAACTCTTATAGAAGAAAATTTGGCAACATCTTGCAAAGCTTTTTCTGTTTGACTAGAAAGTGCACGTTTAGGAATTAAAGCTAAAGGGACACTATCCAAACACCAAGTATGTGTACCCAGGGTTATTCATTGTAGCCTTACCTGTTAATTGCAAAATACTGAAAATAATCTGAACGCCCACCAATAGCAGAGTGGTTGGATAAACTATGCCCAGCTGCACAGTGCGGAACTAAGCAATGCGTGTAAAGAATGAAGATCCCTGTGAATTCAGACAAAGTAGAAAGTAGTTTCGATAGTAGGCTACCTCTTGTGTAAGAAAGAAGGGGAAATAAAACTATTTAGGTATTTGCTTATTTTTGTAAAATGAAACAGGAAGAATAAACCAGAAACCATTGTGTGTGAGAACATGGTGGAAGGGTTCAGTGGGAGACTGACATTTCTGTGCGGGTAACTTTTTGTATTGTTTTGAATTTTGTAACCAGGTTAATGTTTATATACTAAAAAAAGGTAAATCAACAAAGATGGGGGGAATCCTAAAATTATTTTTTATTTTATTTTATTTTATTTTTTTGAGACAGAGTCTCACTTTGTTGCCCTTAGTAGAGTACTGTGGTGTCACAGCTCACAGCAACCTCAAACACTTGGGCTTAAGCGATTCTTTTGCCTCAGCCTCCCAAGTAGCTGTTGGGCTGGCTTTTTTTTAGACAGGAGGTCTGGCTCTGGCTCAGGCTGGTCTTGAACCTGTGAGCTCAGGCATTCCCAGAGTGCTAGAATTACAGGCATGAGCCACCGTGCCCAGCTGAGAATCCTAAAATTAAACACAAACTGAAGCCAAGGGACCCAACTTATTTCAAATCACTAATGTGATGGAGGGGAAAAAAGAAAGTAACTCAAAAAAAAGTTTTGAGGGCTGTTTTGGGCTGTAACTCTTATGTCAGTAAATAATAAGATCTGTAGCTATTCTGAAACTAATTTCTGTGTATTTCAGAATTGGGCAAACATACAGAGGATAACAGGGTCCAGGTCTTTCATGGAGAAAGGAATTACAAACACAAAGAAGAAAAACTAGCATACATCCTGTGGTGTTGGATTGATCAGTATGAACTGCTGCTTTTTCTTATTACTCTCCCTAGTTCTGTGCGAGTGTGTGCACGTGTACACATACGGCAGAACCTCTGTAAGTTGACCCCCCATGGGACTGTAATAAACTGGTCAACATACGGAGGTGGTCAACACGAGGACTAGGCTACTGTACTGATGATACATGTGGTGTGTGTCTGGTCTGTGAAAATTAGGTCAACTTGAGGCGGTAGTCAGTGTAGGGAGGTGGGCGACTGTGGAAGTTCTACTGTATTATGTATCTGTGTGTGTGTGTGTGTGTGTGTGTGTGTGTGTGTATTTCCTAGCTCTGTTCCCTGAAGAGGCCTAAAAACATTGACACCCAGGAGCAGTGAACATACCTAGTGCCAACATCTTGGTTTCTAAATACAATTCTTCCCTAAGAAGGACCAAAGCTCCTTAAAGAAATGGTTGACTCAAGGCCTAAAATTCTAGGGTAAATATGGGTGTCGGGATTCTTGTGTGCCAAAAAACAAGTACTAAAAAATGATGAGGACATGTCAAAATACAGAAGTGAGCTTCAAGGGGGTTCCCACTGGTCACAGCTGAGACATTTTGAGTATCAAAGTAAATGATAGGAATGGATTATAGCTAATTTAATAAAAGAAACATTTCATGAATCTAAATTTGTATAAAGAAACATATAAATAAATAAAGGGGAAGAAGGAAAGCTTTTCCTTATAGTAGAGGATTAGTTAATAAATGTAGAGGGAGCTGGGGGAGGTGGCTCACGCCCGTAATCCTGGCACTCTAGGAGGCTGAGGTGGGAAGATTGCTTGAGCTCAGGAGTTTGAGACCAGCCTAAGCAAGAGCCAGACCCTGTCTCTACTAAAAATAGAAAAACTAGCCAAGCATGGTGGCAGGTGCCTGTAGTCCCAGGTACTGGTGAGGCTGAGGCAGGAGGATGGCTTGAGCCCAGAAGTTTGAGATGGCTGTGAGCTAGGATGCCACAGCACTCTACCCAGGGAGCAAAAAACAAAAAATGTAGAAGGAATGGTAGAGTTAGAAAAACCACCCTTTGGCTAATATTATGGTAACAATTGATTCTGGCAAGAATCACTTATAAAGGCTTCTGTTAGTGGGTGAAAGTGTAATGAGGAACAGGATACCCCACTCCCAAATTTCATGTTAGTTATAAAGGAGAAAATAACAACTTGGCAGTGGAGAGAGTCATCAGCAGACTGCACCGAGGCTGCCATCACTCAGAATGGGACCCACCTGCATCAGGTGCCTCCCGACATGGTGCACAGACAGAGATACCACCCGGCTTCTGGGATGTTCCTGCCCCACATAGAAAATACGAGTTTAACCATAATGAAACATCAGATCAACCCAAATGGAAGGACGTTTATAAAATGAGCAAGCTTTTATGTGCTAGGAGTGGGAAGCTCATGAATGATGAAGGCAGAACTATTCCAGCTTAAAGGAGACTAGAGGCATAGGACAACTACATCCAATTCATGATCTTAGACTAGATTCTGGACTGGGCAAAAAATTAGCTATCAGACATTTTTGGGACAATTGATGACATTTGAAAAGTATTGTATCAATGCTGAATTTATTGCTTTTAAAAACTGCACTGTAGCTATGTAAGAATATACTTAGGAAATACATATTGCAATGTTTAGGATTAAAGGGGCATAATCTGCACAACACACTCGCACACAGTTCAGGAAAAAAGGGAGGGGAAAAAGAAATGACGAAACCAATGGGAGAAAATGGAGGCAACTAGTGAATCTGGGTAAAAGGGAAATGGGAGTTGTTCGAATTATTCTTGCAACTTTAATGTAAGCTTGAAATTCAAAAGCTATCCAGAAGGTTAAAAAAAGTTTTTAAGGTTAATTATACATGGTGATAAATTTAAAAAATGATAAAACATTATTTGGAAAAGACAGTCCCTGGTAAATGGGAGGGGAAAAGAGGAGGGACACAGGCTTCTGATGTGACCAAGGAGTTTAATTCGAGGAAGTCCCTCTCACAGTGGCTTTCTCAGAAGCTGGAGTGACTCTTAACTGGTGGCACAGAGATGGCTCAGACGTCTTCTCCTCCTCTAGGGGAGTTTCTGAATCCGTCTTCATGACTCCTGTCCTCACTTCTGCTCATCCTCCTCCTCCCCTTCCTTCCTCTTCCCCCACCTCTTCCTTCTCCTCAGGGAGGGTTTTTAGCCGCTGTGTGTACCAGGCGAGCCACAAGGGTGGCATTAGCTAGAACCCTCAGGGTCTCCCAATGAAGCAAGTCTGGAATGGCCAGCGCTCCTGGGAGTAGCGGTTTAGGTTTCTCTTGTAAAAATTGCTTTGGGAAGCTTTGGTGTAGAGATCTGAAAGAAGAAAGGAAAAAATTATTCTGGATAAAGTTTTTTGAGTTAGAGTTGTATGAACTGTCCTGGTCCTTGCAGGACCATCACAGATGATTTTTCAGATTCCTGAGTCCTGCAGGAGTCCAGGTGGACCCCAGCCTTGGACTTGGAATTCTTTGTGATATGGAGGAGTTTCTTTTCTTTTCTTTTTATTAAATCATAGTTGTGTACATTAATACGATCATGGGGTACAGTGTGTTGTTTCCATATACAATTTGAAATACTTTCATCCAATTGGCCAACATAGCCTTGATGTCATTCTCAGAGTTGTTGTGTTATTTTAGCCCAAGAATACGGGGAAAGGGGAGAGGGAGGAGTTTCTTCAGGAGGTTTAGCCATGTATTACACAGGTGGTTTCAAGGACGATCGAGGGTCTGGCAAAGCTCAGTGACATGGAAAGTGAATCCTGGCTCTGATACTAATGTCATTCCCCAGTGTACTTATAGAAAGTCCCTTCCCCTCTATAGGCCTCAGCCCTGGGGGGAGGGGGCAGTGGGCAAGCTAGCAGGACTCCTGGTTTCCCACCCGCAACTCAATTAGAGCCTTTGACATTTTATAGAAACTGGACATTGTGTGAGATCTTATTTGCAGGGCAGGTTTATGAGACACCTGGGCACAGCATCAGTGCCCAGCAACCTGGCTGCATTATCCTTCCTGGGCTGTGCCACTGTCCTGGGGTCAGGCATCTGTCCACCTATAGCGTGGAGGCACTTTGTCCTCAACTGAACTGGGCTCCTTCCATAAGCATTTTCTAGCAGTGTTTATTTGCCACACCTCTGGCTGGGTTTGAGGGATCAACAGGGAACAAAACCAATGTGAACCCTGCCCTCCTGGAACTTACTGTCTAGTGGCTAAAATAGGTATCACACAAACACGAACATTGTATGTCTAAGAGGACGCCACAAGGGCTTAGGAAGACAGTGTGGATGTGGGTCCTTTCCTCCCAGACGTGCTTCTCCTCATATAATTCCTAGCTAGGAGAATCAGGGGGTTGGGTCTTAGACACCTGGGGTCCCTCCAGTGTGCTTTGGAATATAACAGTGGCTGCTGAATGGGAATGATCCCTTCTCATCAACCTATTCAGCTAAGAGTAAATATCAATGCGGCCTAGTCCTCAATTTGGGACTTACCCTCAAAGTCACTGCTGTTGACGGAAGCTGTCTTTTCTGGGTGGATCAGGGATTGTCCTGAAGGCAAGTGGGAGGTTCCTTTTGTGCCCTTGGAATTTTGTCTGTCCAGCTCACTCTTCTGCTGCTGCATACCTGGCAATGAGAATTCCACAGGGTCACTTGGGGAGCTCAGGTGAGCAGTGCCCACAGGCAAGAGGTGCTTATGATGGGGTGAGAGTGCACCTGAATCCACCTCCTCCTGCCTCTCAGGGCTTCCCTTCATAAGCAGATTCAAAATATGTGTTTATTTTAAAACATTAACTTTTTTTCTATCTATAAATGTAATATGCACTCACTAGAGAAAAAGTTAGGAAATACTGAATCATATGGAGTAGGAAAAAAATGCCCCAACACCCCGTGCTCTGGACGTCACCATTCTAGCTTTCTCTGGGGCATATTTTTTTTTTCTGGGGCATATTTTTATACAGTCTAGCCCATCTTATATATTCTGTATGCATTTTGCTTTTTTCATATACATGATATCATAAGCATTTTTCTTATGACACTCAATGTTTTTGTTTTAAAAACCCTGGCTGTATAATATTCTACTTTATGGATAATTCAAGATTTATTTAACCAATGTTAAATAAATGGATGTTAATTCTGTCTTCGAATTCTGCTACCATAAATACTGTTGTGATGAACATGGTTGCACATAAGGCTTTGTCTTTACGTACTTCTAGGTTTCTAGAAGTCTAACAAAGGATTTTGCAAAGTCTGAGACATGCTCTGTGACAGAGTAAATAGCTCTAATATTTAGCAGCTGCATACCTCGAACAAATTGCTTAACCCCCCTCTGCCCCTGTATTCATATCTGCAAAATGGTATGTTCATTTTGAATAATAATGTCTACTTCTTCGAGTTGTAGTGGGGATGAAATAACATCATTTTACGAGTAAAGCATAAACTCTGAAACAGCGGGGATTTATCTGAACACAGCTGGGTTTCCAGTGCCTAGATGGTGCTTTGCATGTTGCCTCAGTAATTATCATTATTAGCATCTTGGGAAAAGCCATTGACATTTTTAAGGTTCTTGATATTTATTCCCTCTGCTTCCAGGGGAAGTATTTTAAAGACCCTCACTTATGGATTTTTGGCAAAATATGCCAAGAGAATTTTATTCCTGCCTCTCAGAGGGGTGGGCCAGACTCCTGAACAACCGTGCCTCCCACCATCCCCACCTGTGTGCCTGTGAGTCCCAGCTCTGCCTGATCTTGACAATGATGCTTTGCTTTGCTTTTTTCTCTCTGAAATTACTGATTTTGACCCCTTAGTCTTCACTGCTGAAACCTCTTGTCCAAGAAGGGTATGATTACAAACTGTAGGCCAGGGTGCCAGCCCTGGCTCTCTTGCTTTGATGTGGCATCCCAGGAAGCCTGGTGTTCCCAAGGCCCCGGCTATAGATGAGGAAGGGATGGCTGAGGTGTTCTAGACTTTGCAAGAACAAGAAATAGGCTTTCATTGTGTAAACCGCTGAGATTTCAAGGCGTCATTTTAATAGCACAGCCGGTCCTAGTCTGATCAATACCCGTTACCTAGTTTCCTTTTGTTGACATATATTGAGTGGCTACTTTGTGTCAAGCCCTGGGCTAAGTGTTTGTGTTTCCTGGCTCATTTACCCTCCCAATGGTCCTGAGAAGTAATAATGTATTACGGGAAAGGGCACTGAGGCTCAGATAGGTTAAGTGACTGGCCCAACGTCTGTGGCAGAGCTGAGGTTTGAAGTAGCATGTACAGCCCCAAAGCCTGGGATCTTAACCACTATTATTTTATTTTATTTTATTTTTTGGGGGGGACAGAGCCTCAAGCTATCCCCTTGGGTAGAGTGCTTTAGCATCACAGCTTACAGCAACCTCTGACTCCTGGGCTCAAGTGAGTCTCCTGCCTCAGCCTCCCAAGTAGCTGGGACCACAGGCACCCGCCACAACGCCTGGCTATTTTTTGGTTGCAGCTGTCATTGTTGTTTGGCGGCCCCGGGCTGGATTCGAACCTGCCACCTTAGGTGTATGTGGCTGGCGCCTTAGCCACTTGAGCCACAGGCGCCGAGCCTTTAACCACTATCTTTATGCTCTTTAGTCTGGGGCTTCTCAAACTATACCACGCATTCACATTTACCTGGAAATCAAGTGAGTATTACTAGTCCGTGGACCACACTTTAAATCTAAGACTTTCAGCTCCCTTGTGTATCAGTTTGAGTACTTGGCCATCCAACCCCCACCTCACTTTAGGTTAGAATTACCACTCAAAGATGTAGAAGTCTGGGGCTATCTCAGCAGGGGAGAAATGAACAAAATGAGGTCTAGAGAGGCCACACAGGCTGTCCTTATCTGGTACCCACCGTGGGTTGTTGGCTGTTGCTCTTGGGGTTGGTTGGGGACTTTGCAGGTGTCGATGACAGAGCACTCCTGACAGTCTCTGCAGCATAAACAGAAGATCTTCGAGGCCAGACTTTGGTGGGCTGGTGTGGAAGGCAAAGGAATGGGGACCATGGGGGCCTGGGGTCTGTTGGAAATTGACTGTGCTACGGGGTACACTGGGTCAGCCTCTTGAGGCTTAATACTCCTCCCCTCTCCCAAACCTTCTGTAGCTACCCCAGGGCCTGCTGCTCCAGGCCCTTCTTCCTAGGCCGCCATTTTTACTATTCTCTACGACATGTTCTTACCCATGGAAAGGAGTTGAAGCCTCTACTGTGCCAGCTTTGCCTGCAGGAGTGTCTTCTTGAGTCTTGTTGAGTCAGCCAAGCTGAAATTTGGGCCCAGTTCTTTGATTAGGGCTATTTCCTAAACAAACATAAGACTTCAGTTGAGGAATGCTACTAGTACTTTATCTGTGTTCACACTCCCGATGGATCTACACAAAATCCCAGCTCATGCAAAAAGGCACATAAACATGCTCAGCTTTTAGATAGATCTGGGTCCTACCCCATTTCTAGGTGCGTGTTCTTGGGTAAATTCCTTACTCTTTTGAATGCTCTCTTTTATCACATAGAAAACGAGAGTAGCATGATTACTTTGCAGCCGTAAAAGGTTAAACACATGAAAAGTGACCCCTGTGATGCTAGGTGGAAGGTCAGTCCTCAGTCAGTGGTCATTCCACTTTCCTCATTGGCTTCAAATTATCCCAGCTGGTCCAGGTCCCGTGGTAAGGAAGCACGTGGTCTTACAGGTTTAAAACCTGCTTTGCCACTGACTCTCTGTATGGCTTCGGGTAAGTTCATGCTTGTTTCTGTGTCTCAGGCTCCTCATCAGTAATAAGAGGAAGTTAGGCTAGATGTCTCTTCGAGTGTCTTTCTAGTTCTGATGGTTCAGAATGACAAGTCATGTTTTAGTGCCAGTCTGCTCTCCAGCTCTTTAGATACATCCTGTTCTCACCTCCCGTTCTGTGGCAGAACCTTTTAGGAACCTCTTATCGTGGTATGGGTTTGGTGTTCCTCATGACACCCAGGTCACTGTGCAAGCTGCTTCCCTCATGTCACTTGCTTTTCATGTTCTCTACTGCTGTACCCTGGCCAGAGCCACCCTCACCTCTGGCCTGAATGACTGCCATAGCCGCCTAACTGGCCTCCCTGTTTTTTCCACCCTCGACTCCCTTAATCATTAATACAAAATTGGGGGTAGTTCTGTTAAAATGTGTGCTGTTACTCTCCCACGCAGAACTTCCAATGATAGAAAAAGTTGGATACAGTTGATGAAGAAATAAAGTATGGAAGCAAGAAACAAAAACTCTGAAATAGAATCAAATTGAAAATCTAATTCTAGAAATACCAATATTTGAAAGAAAAATATATCGGGTAAGGCTAACAACACACTAGACAAAACGGATGAAATGGTCAGTGAACTTGAAAAATGTTCAGTAGAAATTATCCAAACTGAATCAGAGAGAGAGCAAAAAAAAAAAAAAAAAAAAAAAAAAAAAAAAAAAAAAAAAAGGGATCAAGAGAGCAGCAGTGACCCCAGGGTTCGGGTTACTACCAAGCAGTCTAACACACATGGAGAGACATGTATGCAGAATGTGTCTCAGAAGGAAAGGACCAGGAAAAATATATGAAGCAGTAATGATTTGATGAAAAGCATCAATGTGACACCAAACACACACAAAGAGAAAAGCACACCTGGGCACATTGTTATCAAATAACTAAAAACCTGAGGAATCAGATCTGGTGACGATTTGTCTAAGGGAAATTGCTAAAACTTGGACGTGGCTCTCCACAAATCTTCACGAGCACGAGTTCTGTCTTGTTAAATCCCCAAAGGTCACTTTGCCTGTCCTATATCCTCTTCATTGTTTAGATGGCCTCTTTCAGGCTCTCCTTGGCCAAGGGATCTAAGGTGCTGTCTACCAGTATAAACTTTTTAACATCTGTAGTGTCCTCTTTCCTGTCTGTCACCTGCATTAAAGTTTCTGCCTCTCTCTAGAAAAACTCCTGCTTCATGTATTACGTTAATAGGAATTACTGCTTGTCTCACAGCATTCACTTTCTGTTGTCCAGCGAGCCGAATGCGTATGTGCAGACCCTGGTGCAACAGATGATTAAAAGACAAAAAAGAAGAAGAAATCAGGCTGACTGATGTCCAGCTGAAAACCAGATCTCGGTAAATGGAAAAATGGAACTGTGTTTTCAAGGGAAGTCAGCGGCAGTGGTGACAATCTAGACAATATTGGAGGGTCTTTCCTCCAGCTTTGGGTTAGGAAGGACCCAAGGGTGGCAGATAAAGGAGGAGAACAGAAAGGGAAGCTCTCACATCCCTAGGTAAACACCGAATGCCTGGTAACCGTGGTAATCCCTGGAACCTTTTAATCCATGAATGAAGCTTTGTCTCAGTGACTGTTGTCCTGAATGTAACAGACACGTGTCACTGGTTACACTTCTCAGGTAAAGGTCTGCCATTCTTAAGCATTCACCCTTCTGAAATGTCACCATGCCATGAAGTCAGCACCTCCCCAGGTCCCTATACACCTGCTTTATTCAGAGACTGCCAAGCAAGCCGTTTCCCCTTGTGTAACCAGAAATACTGGGTATGACGAACACTGTTCTGGTGATGGGTACACCAAAAGCCCTGACTTGCACATTATACAAGGTATCCATGTCAAAAAAAATGTGTACCCCCTTAATATTTTGAAATTAAAAAAATGTAAACGAGGATGCTGATACTGTTGAAAATATTAGGAAGAAGCTGAGATGGGGGTGTTTCTTGCACTACCAGTGTCCCCCTCTAGAGGGAAGCAGGCACCAAAGAGAAAGCCCCTGGGGTAGTCCCCAGTGGGCTGTGTACTTCAGGTCTCTGGTGACCCTGGGGCACTTTGGCCAGAACAAGTGGGGTCAAATAGGACGGCTTCTGGATCTGTAGGGCCAGTTCAGCACAGGAGGGGAGACTGGGACACAGAGAGAGAAACAGTGGGGTCAGGGCAAATGAGGGGCAGTGATTGTTTCTTGTAGCAAAATGAATAGGTGCCTAGGAGGGGTGGAGACATTGTCCCTTCTAACACAGAGATTATCCCCTCCTGCTCTTAGGTCTAAGCTTGGCTCACTCACCTGCAGCTGCAGAGTGGACAGGAGGGTGTCTGTGATGTCACAGAGCTGGGGAGCCAGAGAATGTTGGGGGGATGGGGGTAGGGGGACTATACTGGACCACAAAGGTAGGGAGGAGGGAGGACGTCTTCTGATCACAAGGCTGTGCTGTCTCTATCAGGCTGTTCACTGGGGCACAAGTCATCGAGCCTCTAGGGAAAGCACGGCTGTGCCAGCAGGGGGCAGTATAGCACTGGGCACAGAAGATCTGGGTCACACAGTTGGGTCGGCCTCAAACTCTGTCCAACCTTGTGGTGGTGACTTTAGGATGGACTTCATGCCCCCAATTTTCCCTTTGCAAAATGAGAATAATAATAACTATATATCCTTTATGTACTTTTTAGGATGAGATGAGATCAGGTAGAGAAATATTTAACATGGTTCTTGGATGAAGTAAACAGTCTGAGAAAGGGTTAATATGGGCCAAAATAAAGCGACATTTCTTCACAATCTGTGTTTCCCAAAAGAGGGAAGTTGCTTTACATTGGAGCCCTGACAAAATCTCTGATCTTTGGGGACACTCTTTGAATTCCTTTATTTAGGATAACCAAGGACTATTTGGGGAAGCCAAATTAGGTTAAAAGGCTCCCAGTCAGTGCTATCTTTGGATGCTTATTGAGGTCACTGAATACAACAGAAAAGGAAGAAAGTAAGAGATTCAGCCCGGTTTGAGGGTCACTGGGGCGATGTGGGAGAGTGATGTGACCTTACCATATCTGATGACGGGTTAAACAGTCTTTAAAAGCTCACCTGTAAAGCAACACTCTTAAATGGTACTATTGAAAGCCCTCAATTCTGGCTGCAAGTGAAATTCACTTGAAGTGCTATAAAAACTAAGAATGCCTGGAGGCTAATGTCAGATAAACTAGAATCTTTGGAGGGGTGGGTCCTGGGGAGCAGTATGTTTACAAAACTTTGCAGGGGATCCTTGTGTGTAATCAAGAACTACTAATTTCCTGGGGGAAAGGAAGAGCAGAGAGAGGGAAGGAGGGATGGGGGTGGGGGTCTCAGGGTGTGACATACCTCTTGGGGGCAAGACACAATTGTAAGAGGGACTTTACCTAACAAATGCAAGCAGAGTAACCTGGTTTCTTGTACCCTCAATGAATCCCCAACAACAGCAGCAACAACAAAAAAACAACTACTACCTTCCATTGTGGGGACCACTAATTCTACAGATCAGTGGTGGTTCTCTGCCCAAGGCTGTGCATTAGAATCACCAGAGGAACTTTGGAAATGCCTCTCTTAGCACTAGATCCAGGTCAGTAATTACAGCACTTTTGAGGGGGCATTGGTAGTTTTTAACGTTATCCAGATGCTTTTAATTCATAGCTAGTAGTGAAAAACCATTAAATTACAGAGCAAAATTTTAAAAAATCCTTACTTTTATTGATACGATGCAAATGAATCCTTCTACTTTGGGATCAGCTTTTCAAGAACAGCATTATATATGGGTTTAAAAGCACTACTTTTAAAATAACTTAGACATGAAGATAATATACTCTGGAAACTTGTGTTAGATGAAAACTGTGAACATAAGGATATGTGTGAAGCATTTGAATGAAATTCCTTCAGAAAGTGGGAGAGTGACAATAGCAATACAGGTATTTCCTAATTAATGCAGTTTATAGAATATGCCGTTGTAAACACATGCTGGGCATCGGATCCTTGCAATTCGATGCTTGGTTATTTCACCAATAGCAGCAAACATATATTCCAATTGGCCAAAATAATTAAAATCTTTGCATGAAGAAACTGAGGTCTTGCCTTCTGTTGGGGTGGCTTACCATTCAGGCATACATGGCATGGTTGTTTACCTTCCCTTGAGTCTAGGAGAAGATATGGGTCAGTCAGCAGGTATCTGTAGTAATTTCTGGTTCAGGTAAAGAATAACAAAATCTTCACTGGAGGCATGGGGCTCAGATGAGTGGGTGGATTTTACGTCTGGTGATTTTAGTGTATGAAGCTTTGGGGTTAGGATACCTGGGTGGGAAGCTTCCTTTCTTTTTCTTTTTCTTTCTTTTTTTTTTTCTTTTGAGAGAAAGTCTTACTCTGTTGCCCAGGCTAGAGTGCCATGGCATCAGCCTAGCTCACAGCAACCTCAGACTCCTGGGCTCACATGATCCTCCTGCATCACCCTCCCTTGTAGACAGGACTATAGGCACCCGCCACCATGCCTGTCTACTTTTGCTATTTTTAGTGGAGACAGGGTCTTGTTCTTGCTCAGGATGGTCTCGAACTCCTAAGGTCAAAGCATCTACCTGCCACAGCTTCCCAGAATGCGAGGACTACATTCCTCGCATCTACACTGAGCTGCCGAGCCTGGCCCAAGCCTGCTTTCTTAGTCTTTCTTTGCTTTCATAGTAACCTCGGTCTTAGATGTTAACTCCATTAATTCTCAAGTTCCTTATCTTTAAAATGAAAATGATAATAGAATTGATATGAAGAATAAACTGGACCAACTATAGAAAGTTGTAAATGGTAGTGAGGAAGCACTCAATAAGTGCTGCTTATTTTTATTATTATTTGATGTTGAGAGTGAAGGATATGGATGAGTCTGGGCTCATGCCTATGTGTCTTGTTTTCACACCTGTGGATGTGAAATTAAGGAATTCAGGAAGAGGAGCAAGTTTCAAATAAAGATACATTTAGTTTTTTAAGAAACTTTATTTATAAATTTGCAGCAAGTTTCAAAGCACCATGTGGAGAGGTCCCAGGGATCTTTCACCCAGCCTCCCTCAATGTTAACACTTTGCCTCATTATATTTCAGGATCAAAGCCAGAAAAGTAACATTGGAACAATCCACGGGGTTTGTTATTTAAAGCTCAACAACTGTTTATGTACTCGTGTGTATGTGGCAATTTTATCACCTGTATAGCTTCATGTAACTGCCATCGCAATCAAGATGACAGTACCATCACTGCAAAGTACCTCTGTGCTTCCCCTTCACAGCCATACTCATCCCCATCTCTAATTCTTTCCGGAGTCTCATTCTGTCACCCTGGCTAGAGTACTGTGGCATCATAATTTACAGCACCCTCAAACTCTTGGGCTTGAACAATCCTCTTACCCCAGCAAGAGGGGACAACAGGTGCCCGCCACCATGCCCCGCTAGTTTTTCTATTTTTAGTAGGAACTGGATCTCACTCTTGTTCAAGGTGGCCTCTAACTTGTGAGCTCAAGCAATCCACCTGTCTTTGTAGAAAATCTTTATTTCTAGAATTCTGTCATTTCACAGATGTTACATAAATGAAAACATGCAGTGTGTGCATATCTTTTTGAGGTTGGCTTTCTTTGTATAACTTTCCTGGCATTTACCCAAGTTATAACACATATCAGTAGTTAACTCCTTTTTAATCACTGAATAGTAATTCATGACATGTATGTGCTGTAGATCTTTGACCATTTGGCTATTGAATGATATTTGAATGGTTTCTAGTTTTTGGCTGTTACAAACAAAGCTACTATAAGCATTTGTGTACTAGTTTCCAGTGAAACTAAGTTTTCATTTCTGTAGAAAAGCAATGCCTTATTATTCAATCATTAGGCTGTATAGTAAATCCATTTTTAGTTTTAAGAGAAACTGCTCAATTATTTCCAGAGTGACTGTACTATTTTACATTTTCACTAGTAGTGTCTGAGTGATTCCATTTTTCTGAATTCTATCCAGTATTTTTTTAAAATTAAATCATAGCTGTGTACATTAATGAAATTACGGGGTACAGTGTGCTGGTTTTATATACAATTTGAGATACTTTCATGAAACTGCTTAACATAGCCTTCACCACAATTTCTTAGTTATTGTGCTAAGACATTTATATTCTAGATTTAGTAGATTTAACATGTACTCTTGTAAAATGCACCGTAGGTATGGTCCCACCAATTACCTTCCCTCCAACCACCCTCCACACCCTCCTCCTTTTTCCCCTTCATCTTGGTGTGTAGTTGGGTTATAGCTTTCATATGGAAATGTGGGTGCTTATAAATTGGTTTCATAGTAGGACTGAGTACATTGGATACTTTTTCTTCCATTCTTGAGATACTTTGCTAAGAAGAATATTTTCCAGCTCCATCCATGTAAACATGCAAGAGGTAAAGTCTCCATCTTTTCTTAAGGCTGCATAATATTCTATGGTGTACATATACCACAATTTATTAATCCATTCATGGGTTGATGGGCACCTGGGCTTCGTCTATGATATAGCAATTATGAATTGGGCTGCAATAAACATTCTAGTGCAATTATCTTTGTTACAAAGTGATTTTTGGTCTTTTGGATATATACCTAGTAGAGGAATTGAAGGATTGAATGGCAGATCTATTTTTAGATCCCTAAGTGATCTCCAAACATTTTTCCAAAAGGAACATATTAGTTTGCATTCCTACCAGCAGTGTAGAAGTGTTCCCTTCGCTCCACATCCACGCCAACATCTGTGGTTTGGGGATTTTGTGATGTGGGCTAATTTTACTGGAGTTAGATGATATCTCAAAGTGGTTTTGATTTGCATTTCTCTGATGATTAAGAATAATGAGCATTTTTTCATGTGTCTGTAGGCCATGTGCCTGTCTTATTCAGAGAAGTTTCTTTTCAAGTCCCTTGCCCACACTGAGATGGGATCACTTGTTTTTTTCTTGCTAATACGTTTGAGTTCTCAATACGTATGGATTGAGTTCTCTAATATGTATGGATTCTGGTTATTAAACCTTTGTCAGAGACATAACCTGCAAATATCTTCTCCCATTCTGAGGCATATATGCTTGCTTTACTTAACTGTGTTCTTGGCTGTGCAGAAGCTTTTTAGTTTGATCAGATCCCAGTAATGTATTTTTGATGCTGCTTTAATTGCCCCAGGGGGTCCTCCTCATAAAATATTCTCCCAGGCTGATTTCTTCAAGTGTTTTCCCTACACTTTCTTCTAGTATTTTTATAGTTTCATGTCTAAGTTTAAATCTTTTATCCAGTTAGAGTCTATCTTTGTTAATGGTGAAAGGTGTGGGTCCAATTTCAGTCTTCTACAGGTTGCCATCCAGTTCACCCAGCACCATCTGTTAAAATAGGGAATTTTCCCCCCACTGAATGTTTTTGATCAGCTTGTCAAAGATCAAATGATGGTAAATATCTGGGTTCATATCTTCCTTCTTTATTCTGTTCCATACATCTACCTCTCTTTTTCTGTTCCAGGACCATGCTGTTTGATCACTATATATTTATAGTATATAGTTGGAAGTCTGGTAGCATGATTCCTCCTGTTTTGTTTTATTTATGAGTAATGTCTTGGCTATTCAAGGTTTTTTCTGATTCCACATAAAATGAAGTATTATTTTTTCAAGGTCTTTAAAGTATAACAGTGGAGGTATATTGCTTTGGATAACATGGACATTTTAACAATGTTGATTCTTTCCAGCCATGAGCATGGTATGTTTGTCCATTAGTTAACATCTTTAGCTATTTCTTTTCTTAGCGTTTCATAGTTCTCTTTATAGAGATCTTTCACATCCTTTGTTAGGTAAACTCCCAAATATTTCATCTTCTTTGGCACTACTATAAAAGGAATAGAGTCCTTGACTGTTTTTTTCAGTCACACTATTGTTGGTGTATATAAAGGCTACAGATCTGTGAGTATTGATTTTGTAACCTGAGATGCTGCTGTATTCCTTGATCACTTCTAAGAGCTGTGTAGTAGAATCCCTGGTGTTTTTCAAATATACACCCTGGCATAAAACCTGCTTGGTCATGGTGTATAATTTGTTTGATGTGTTGCTGGATTCTGTTTGTTAGGATCTTGTTGAATATTTTTGCATCAATATTCATTAGAGATATTGGTCTATAATTTTCTTTTCTTGTTGGATGTTTTCCTGGTTTGGGGATCAAGGTGATGTTTGCTCCATAGAATGTGTTGGGTAGTATTCCTTCTTTTTCTGTATTTTGGAAAAGATTAAGTAATATAGGTACTAGTTTCGCTTTAAAGGTTTGGTAGAATTCTGATGTGAAGCCATTTGGTCCCGGACTTTTCTTTTTGGGGAGATTTTGTATAGTTGATGCTATTTCAGAACTTGATATAGGCCTGTTCAACATTTCCACTTGATTCTGGCTAACTCTAGGAAGGTGGCATGCTTCCAAGTATTGGTCTGTTTACTTCAGATTTTCATATTTCTGAGAATAGAGTTTCTTGTAATATTCATTAAGGATTTTTTGAATTTCTGAGGAGTTTGTTGTTATTTCATCTTTGTCATTTATGATTGATGAAATTAGAGACTTTGCTCTTTTATTCCTGGTTTGGTTAGGTAAAGTTTTATCTATTTTATTAACCTTTTCAACAAACCAAGTTTTTGATTTATTGATCTGTTGTATAATCCTTTTGTTTTCAATTTCATTTAATTCTGCTCTAATTTTGGTTATTTCTTTTCTTCTGCTGAGTTTGGGACTGGAATGTTCTTCCTTTTCCAGTTGCTTAAGATGTACCATTAAGTTTTAACTTCCTCTCTTTCCATTCTCTTGAAGAAGGCTTGCAATGCTATAAATTTCCCTCTTAGGACTGCCTTTGCAGTATACTAGAGGTTTTGGTAATTGGTGTTTTCATTATCATTTTGTTCCAAAACTTTGGTAATTTCCTTCTTAATCTCATCTATGACCCGGCTATCATTCAGCATAAGGTTATTTAGTTTTAATGTTTTTGTATGAGTCTGCAGATTCCTGTTGTTACTGAGTTCAACTTTTATTCCATGATGGTCTGAGAAGATGCAAGGAATAATTTCTATTCTTATAAATTTGGTGAGGTTAGACCTGTGACCTAAGATGTGATCAATTTTGGAGTATGTTCCATGGGCTGATGAGAGGAATGTATATTCAGTTTTGTTAGGATGAAATGTTCTGTACATGTCTATTAAATCCAAATGTTGAATGGTTAAGTTTAAGTGTAAAATTTCTTTGCTTAGCTTCTTATTGGAGGATCTATCCAACATTGCCAAAGGAGTGTTAAAATCTCCAACTATTATGGTGCTGGAGGAAATCAAGTTGCTCATGTCTGTTAGAGTCTCTCTTATAAATTGAGGTGCATTCTGGTTGGGTGCAAAAATGTTAATAATTGAAATCTCATCATGTTGAGTGTTACCTTTAACAAATATGAAGTGACCATCCTTATATTTCCTTATTTATTTATTTTTTTTGGTTTAAAGCCTATTGTATCTGTGAATAAAATTGCAACACCTGCTTTTTTTTGAATTCCATTTGCCTGAATTATAGATGACTATCTCTTTACCTTGAGCCTATATTTATCTTTTAAGGTAAGATGAGATTCTTGTGTGCAGCAGATATCTGGCCTAAGTTTTTGTATCCAGTCAGTCAGCCTGTGCCTCTTTAGAGGACAATTTAAGCCATTCACATTAATTGAGAATATTGATAAGCCTGATAGTATTTTGGGTATTGAGTTTTTCAAAAGTCCAGCAGACATTTTTAATCCCTTTGCCACTGTGGAAGTTGGAATTTGATCAAAAGTTTGTGAGTGAGATTACTTTGGTGGTAGAGCATTGTTCTTGTCATTGTGGAGGAAGGGTCTGAGAATATCCTGGAGAGCTGGTTTAGTTATGACAAATTTCTTCAACATGAGAATGTCATTAAAGTATTTAATTTCTTCATTATAAATGAAACTCAGTTTAGCTGGATACAGGATCCTGGGTTGAAAGTTATTTTGTTTTAGAAGGTTAAAGTTTGATGACCATTGTCTTCTAGCTTGAAAAGTTTCAGCAGAGGGATCTGCAGTCATTGTAATATTCTTCACCTTGTAGGTTATGGTTTTTTTATGTGTGGCTACTTGTAGAATTTTCTCCTTCATATAACTTTGGTGAAGTTAATTATGATGTGTCTAGGAGATGCTTTATTTGAATTGAGTCCTGCTGGGGTTCTGAAACTATCTGCTACATGAATTTCAGAATCTCTTGCCATGTTTAGGAAGTTCTCCTTGATTATCTCTTGGAGTAGAGCATCTGGGCCTTTTGAAGCAATCTGTCACCTTCAGGAATTTGTATAAGGCGAATATTAGTTTTTTTTTTTTTTTTATTATCCCATACCTCTCAGAGAGAATGATCCATTTTTGCTCTCCACTTCTCTTCCTCTTTGAGCATTTGGGAGCATTCAAAAGCTTTGTCTTCAATGTCAGAAATCTTTTCTTCTGTTTGCTCCATTCTGTTACTGAGGGATTCTACTGTATTTCTCACATCTTGGAGGGCTGCAAATTCTTTTCTCAATGTGTCAGAATCTTTGATGATTTTGTCTTTGAATTAATTGATTTATTGAGACAACTTTTGAATTATTCCTAGAATTCCTACTGTTCTGTTAATCTTATTTGCCATCCAAATTCTAAACTTGATTTCTGACATCTCAGCCATTTGTTTATGAATGGGATCTTCTGGTGTGTCTGCCTTGTTGTTCCTTGGGAGAGTTGCTCTACTCTGATTATTCATGTTACCAGAGTTTTTCCGCTGATTCTGTCTCATTGTTATTTTTCACTGTTTGGCTAGATGAGCAGGTAAGGTGAAATTGGACCAGGGGTTCCTGGAGTAGTGATTAACCAGCTCTTTGCCCAAGAGCTGGGACTGGTGACCGCAGCTTTTCCTCTACAGCTTTGCAAACAACTTGTATAGTACTACAGCCTGAGACACTGGGGACCTGCTTGGTGTGTGTGGGGTAGGTGGCTCTGTCTTATATTCAGCTGGTCTCTGTCCAATCCTAATGAATCAATAACTCTGGGTTGAAGTCTCAGCTGTGGAGAAATACAAGCAACCAAGACACCCTGCTTTCCATGGGCAACAACTGGAAAAGAAAAAAAAACCTTCTCACAACAACACAACCAGAGTACCACCTTGGATGGTCCTCAGGTGATTGGCCCAGGTCAAGAGTTCCAAATCTATTTTCCCAGTCAGCACTCAGTCTCAAGTGGGAGAGTTCAAAAGGTCTCCAGCAACTAGATAGCTGGGGTCTGCTGGCAGCTCGAGTAGGACTTGCTCTGGTGCTGTGTGGAGTCAGAAGGGCCTGCTCAGCAAATGAATTGGTCTGGGGAGGTTGATGCCTCTTTCCCCACCTTGCACCTCTGTCACACCCAGTCACTGGTAACCCTGCAGGACTGTGGCCCAGTTCCCTCCAATGAGCAGATGTGCCAGGCATTTGCACCTGCCTGAATCAAGGGAGATCTACATCTCCTTGGCCAGGCTGCTGCACTCTGCCACCAGTCGGCAGGGGGAGATGAAGCCTGAGTACCTCAGGTGCTTAATGGAAGCTAGGGAGTATCAGTCAGTTCAGTATCAGTATTAGTCAGTTCTAGCCCTACCCCAGATTGATGTTGCTGCTGCTTAATTTTTGTGGAATTTGTGTTTCTGTCCCGGCTATATTTCACTATGGGCCAGGAGCTCTTTGGCTTCACAGAAACTGTGACTCAGCCCTGCCCTGTGCTGCTGCTGCTGCTGCTGCTGCACCAATTCTCATGGAGCTGGCATCTCTGTCTCTGCTGTACTCTTGTGTTGGGGTGTGTATGGATAGAGCTCACAAAGGGCTCTCAGTTCCTGCCCCTTCCCGAACTGATGCCACTGCCACACCTGCTTTTGTCCCAGCTATGCTCCGCTAGGGGCCAGGTGCATCCTGGGCTCACAAAAGCAGCAATTCTGACTTAGCCCTGTCCTGGGAGTATGCCTCCTCTAGGGGCCAGGTGCATCCTGGGCTCACAAAAGCAGCAATTCTGACTTAGCCCTGTCCTGGGAGTATGTTTTGTGTGTATGCCGATCTCTGTCCCCACCATGCATGCCCCGGGCAGGTACTGCCTCAGGCATACCCTTTGCTCACAGGGCCTGCATTTCTGTGGCTGCCACCGAAGTAGAGGCCTGGCTCTCTATGGTGTTTCTCCAAAATATCACCAGGGGTGTGAGCCCTATTGTTCCCACTGCTGCTGCTACCACTGCTACATTGTGCTGTGGGGCACCATTTCTCCCTCTCCCCATATGGCTCCCATGCACCACAGTCCCCATTTTACACCTATGCCACTGATTCAGCACAGACTTGTAACAGCCCATGCCGTATCTACACCTCTCAAGAAAATGGCCAAGAGTCTGGACTCTGCGGGGGACAGGCTTCCAGACCTGGAGTGAGAGTGGAGGGGAGTGCTGGTAGTTTAGAATTGCAGGTAGAGCATATGTTTAGTTTTATGCCTGGTGGGAGAGTGCCCTGGCACACTAGTGGGTTCTTTCTGGGGAAGGTGATTCATTTTTTAGCAGCTCTCTCCCATAGAATAGAAAAAGAAGAGATCTGAACTCTGCTGGCTTGTTTGTAGAAAGTACACTGCAAACTGTTCTCGTGGGGGAGTGGACTCCCATCCACTTTGCGATGGGTTCGGTACCTATTGTTTGGTTCCTTGGGGTTGCAGTTCACCTCAGCAGGGGTGGTGTGCATTCCTTAATCTTCTCTCTTGGCTCAGCTCCAAACCATCAGCTTACTTGATAAACTTCTGTCCTTTAACTCTCCTTCTGGATGGGAACCTCTGTGGAAAGCTGGCTGCAGTCTGCCATCTTGCCTCTTCCCCCCTCTCCAATATTTTTTCACTATTTTTTTTTTTTTTTTTTTTATTACGGACATTCTAATATGTGTGTTGCAATATCTCATTGTGATTTTAATGTATATTTTTCTATTGGCTAAGATATTGAACATATTTTCATGTGCATATTAGCCATCCATACATCCCCACTGGTGAAATGTCTCTTGCTATCTTTTGCCCATCTTTTAATTTAATTGTTTTTTTATCCAACTTTTTAAACAGCAGCTTTATTGAGATACAATTCATATACCACATACCACAAAAGTCACACATTTAAGTGTGCAATTCAACACACATACCATAAAAGTCACACATTTAAGTGTGCATATTCATAGAGTTGTACAACCATCACCACTATCTAATTCCTGGTTATTTTCATCACTTCCAGAGACACTCCATGGAAGGTAGATAGGTTAACTTCTCAGCCAGGGGACCTGCCTCAGTCCCAGGGTATCTAGGGGAAAGTGCGCAGATGTGAAGTCCTGGGGGCTCCTTGGGGGCTCATCAAAGCTACAAAGATGAAAAGAGCCCAGAGGAGCCCAGACAGGCCTGACTAGGCCTATGCATTTGACAGTCAACAAGGGGGAAGAGTTAAGCTCTTTGAACTTTTGATATGTAATTAGATTAGGAAACCTGGGTTACTTCTCTTGCAAGAATAGAACTAGTTTCTTCCTCTGCATTTCTAAAGCATGGCAATCTGGTCTGTTAGCAACCCACTACCGTTTACACAGCCTCTCTATCCAGTCTTCCTGGGGACTTGGGATTCTTTCAACTTCATCTTTTGGCATTTTTACATTTTGCATATGCACTTTTGTTAGAAATCAGTGAAAGCCTTCTAAAGAGGCCAGAGAGGAGTTGCATTTTCTTAGTTTAATGTTAACCTTCTCCAGTCTTTCTCAGACTTTGCTTTTTTTTGGTTGTTTTTGGGATAGAGTCTCACTTTGTCGCCCCTGGTAAAGTGCCTGGCATCATAGCTCACGGCAACCTCAAAGTCTTGGGTTCAAATGATTCTCTTGCTTCAGCTTCTGAAGTAGCTGGGACTACAGGCACTGGGCATGGTACCCAGCTGTTTTTATTTTTTTTAATTAAATCATAGCTGTGTACATTAATGCATTTATGGGGTAATATGCTGGTTTCATATACAATTTGAAATATTTTTATCAAACTGGTTAACATAGCCTTCACCTCACTTTCTTAATTATTGTGTTAAGACATTTCTAGCTATTTTTTTTAGAGACAGGGTCTCTCTCTTGCTCAGACTGGTCTCGAACTCCTGAGTTCAGGTGATCCACTCACTTTGGCTTCCTAGAGTGCTGAGATGATAGGCATGAGCCATAGACTCTGTTTTAAACTCCCATGTCTTCAGCATTGTTTTCCTAGTGGCTTTTAAACCAGGTTGGAGTTTACACAAATGACCTCAACAAAACTCTATGCTCATTAGCAGCCATCGTCTATTTGTTCTTCCTTCTGGTGCCCTGCAACTAGTAATCTGCACTCTGTCTCTGTGGATATGTATATCCTAGATATTTCATATAAATGGAATCATATGATATGTGGCCTTTTGACTGGTTTCTTTCATGTAGTGTAATGTTTTCAAGGTTCATCCATGTTGTAGCAGATATAGGTTCTTCATTTTTTCTTTACTGTCAAATAATATTCCACTGTATAGATATATCACATTTTGTTTTTCCATTCATGCATTGATGGATATTTGGGTTGTTTCCACATTTTGCTCTATGAATAATGCTGCTATGAATATTTGTGTGCCAGTTTTTGTGTGGATATATATATATTTTTTCTTTTGGGTGTATACCTAGGAGTGAAAAAGCTGAGTTGCATGGCAATTCTATGTTTAACATTTTGAGAAATTGCCAGACAGTTTCCAAAGTGGCTGTATCATTTTGCAAGGCTGCCAGCATTGTATGGCGTTTCTAGTCTCTTCACATTCTGACAAACACTTGTTGTCTTTTTTACTTCAGCCAGCCTAGTGTATTTGAAGTGGTATCTCACTGTGGCTTTGATTTGCATTTTTCTAATGATTAATGAAATTGAGTGTCTTTTCCATGGAGAAATGTTTATTTAAATTCTTTGCCTTTTAAAGCTTGGGTTATTTATCTTTCTCTTGATTTAAAGGTTTTAACAATATATTCTGAATGCTAGACCTTTGTCAGATAGTTTGCAAATCTTTCTTTCATTCTGTGGATTGTCTTTTAATTTTCTTAATAGAGATAATAATGTCCTTTGAACCATAAAATTTTTTAATTTTGATGAAGTTCAGTTGATATAATTTTTTTTTTTTGTTGCTTGTGGTTTTAATGTCACGTCTAACAAGCCGATTGTCTAACTAAAGGCCAGAAGATTTTCTACTATGTTTTCCATTGAAATTTATAGCTTTAGCTTTTACATGGAGCTTTGTAATCCATTTTGAGTTAATTTTTGCATATGCTCTGAGCTAGAGTCAAACTTCACTATTTTGCACATGGCTACCTAGTTGTCCCAGCACCATTTAGAGAGATGATGGTTCTTTCCCCATTAAATGGCCTTTGGAGTCTTGTAGAAAATGAATTGACCATATATATAAGAATTTAAGTGTAGTTTTGAGCATGCTGCATTTGACTGTAAATAGAGTGTGACAGATTGCATTGCTGGTCCCAATTCTGTATCCTTGCTTGTGGTTAAACCTGGGCTATGCCCCATCACAGGAAGGGTGTTTCCTTTATTTTTTATTTTAATAAATGACTTTCTTTGGTCAATGGTTTATGGGCAGAATGGATAGTATCAGAGTTCTGAGCTCAGTCCTTAAAAGGCCTCCTATGTGGCCATTGTTGCCCATGTTCCGCCATTGCCAGAAAAGAATTTACCTTCTTTAACCCATTAGTCCCCAGAGGAGAATGAGAGACATAGATCAGAGTAAGCACCCTGGCTAAGCCCAGCTTAGATCAGCTGCTCCCACGCTACTCACAGATAAGAGAACTATGAAAAGACTGCTGTCACTGGGTTTTAGCGTGGTTGGTCACACAGAGTGGTTAAGTGAGACACAGGGGCATGGGATCTCTTTCTATCTACAAATACTGGACACATGGAAACACTGAGATTGTTTACTTTTCTTTCTTTCAATCCACTTCTGTTGTGAACAAGAGCTCTGATTGATTAGAGCCCTGGGGACGTTTGCTGAGTCCAGGCATTAGTGAAATATTTCCCCACAGTGTAGGGCCTGGTCCCATGGTAGGAAGTGGTCAATTTAAGGTCAAACATGGTAATGGCATTATATAGCACGGACTCACATCATGAAAGAATGACTTCCTTTTTAGTTTTTTCAAGTACCAAAAAGAAGAGATTATAGTTAGGTGCTACACAGTCAGTAATGCCTACAAACAGTGGCCAACTTCCTTTGGTGAAAAAAAGAATAGCCTGCAGGCTCAGAGTCTTTGGTAGGTGATAGCATCAGGATGGAAATTAAAAACATTATTTTGTTTTTGTTGTATTTATTTTTGTCTTAACTTTTTCTGTTTATGGCAGTGATATGTATAATCATTTTGATGTAAAAGCATGAGATAGGGCTGGGCATGGTGGCTCATGCCTGCAATCCTAGCACTCTGGGAGGCCAAAACAGGAGGATCATTTCATGCCAGGAGTTCATGACCAGCCTGGGTAGCATATTGGAGATCCCATCTCTAAAAAAAAAAAAGTTTTTTTTTTAAAGTTAGCTGGAAGAGGCTTAAGGCTAGGTGGGGTGGTTCACACCTATAATCCTAGCACTCTGGGAAGCTGAGGAGGGTGAATTGCTTGAGTTCACGAGTTCAAGACTAGTCTGAACAAGAGTGTGACCCCCCCCATCTCTAAAAAAATAGTTGAGCTCATGACTGGTGCCTGCAATCCCAGCTACTTGGGAGGCTGAGACAAGAGAATTGCTTTAGCCCAAGAGTATGAGGATTGTGAACTATGATGCCACAGCACTCTACTGAGGATGAAAAAGTGAGACTATGTCTCTCTTTTTTTTTTTTTTTGAGACAGAGTCTCACTTTATCATCCTTGGTAGAGTGCCGTGGCATCACAGCTAGCAGCAACCTCCAACTCCTGGGCTTAGGTGCTTCTCTTGCCTCAGTCTCCTGCCACAACACACGACTATTTGTTGTTGCAGTTTGGCCACGGCCAGGTTTGAACCCGCCACCCTTAGTATATGGGGCCAGCGCCCTACCCACTAACCCACAGGCACTGCCCATGACTATATCTCAAAAAAAAAAAAAAAAATTAGCTGGGTATGATGGTGCGTACCTGTATTCTGAACTACTCAGGAGGCTAAGGTATGGGTGGGAGGATCACTTGAGCTCAGGAGTTTAAGACCAACCTGGGCAATAGTGAGACCCCATGTCTAAAAATATGAATGAGAAGATTTAAAGAAAAATGTTAAGAAAATAAGAGTAGAGGTAATGACAGAGTCCCAGCGATATGTGGATACATGGTTCAGGAACCACTGATTGGAGGTGCCTCATGGTAGTAGTCAGGGTTCTCCAGAGAAACAGATTTACACACATCTCCTATCATCAGCATCTAGAGACAAAGGAGAGGTCGGGGAGCTCTTTGAAGGGCTAAGAGTTGGGAAGACAGTGGTGTGGAATCCAGTGTGAGTCTGAAGTCCTGAGGACCAAGAACGCCAAGGGCGGAGGATGGGTGTGGGAGCTGAGCAGTGAGGCAGGGAGAGCGCGAATCCTCCCTTCTGCTACCGTTTTTATTCTTTCAGGTCCCAACAGATTGCATGAGTTGTTCCCACTTTGGGGAGTGTAAGCTGATTTACTTACTTGTCTCTCAATGCAAATGCTGGTCTCTTCCAGACATACACGCAGAAGTACTGTTTTAACCATATATTTGAACATTTTATGATCTAGTCCAGTCGACTCATTCATATAACTATCACAGCCATCATACCTATGACCTATCCAGTAAACGTTATGGGCTGGGTTCTTGTTTTCTTCCCAGGAAGCTATGGAAGGGCATCGCTATGGATGTCAACTCATCTCTTGTCCATGTTTTATGAGCTGGAAATTTGGTTTATGCTTTCAAATGGTTTCAGATTCTCAATTTCCAAGAATTCTAACCCCCTGAAAGCTCTTCAAAGCCCCAAATCACAAATAAAACCTTCTTTGTGGTGCTTACATAATCAATTCTTAAGAACCTTTTGGAAAAACTCCTCCTCTGTAATCTCACGTTCTAAAAATAGCCCCGACTTTTGGATTGCTGCTTAATAAAAATACATTTTTCGATTACACTGGAGACAAGAGAAAAACATTTCCAGTATCAGTTTGAGACTTGTGGGAAATCAGAGAGAATAAAAGTTTCACTGTTCTCGTTGAAGGTTTTGGTATTGAAATTTGGCCACAGTGGCAGACTTCTGACTGTGGTGGGGCTGGGGAGGAAGGAAGGCTGAATACTGTCACTAGTCATTTAATATGTTACTTATTACTCAGATCTGACACCAAATGCAAAGGCTGATGCCGGGAGAGGAAGCTCGCATCGCTGTGCATGCTGTGGCCAGGGAGAACATCTCTGAAAATCCTATGGTTTCTTTGAGTAATCACTGAAACTTCATGGTGACATTATTTGCTGTGGATCCCAGCCAGTGAGCGTCATTCTGTACCACCCTGGGCGACACCTGAAAGGGCTTAGGTTCCAAAGAGGTGATGTGAGTCCCTTTACAGAGCGCTCTCACCCACTGGGTAACCCACAGAACAATGTGATGGTGGCAGGTCATCTCTCAGGAACACCTGCTGGACAATCTCCCTTGGTGCTGGATTTTGTGCTTCTTCCCTCCCCGTTTGGAAGAGTGGGGAGGAAGAAGCAGCCGCAGCAGTGTGGAGCAGCATGCAAGCCAGAGTCCACACGTGGCTTTTCCCATTCCTTCCAAGGATGCCTTCCCCTTATCACCTCATCACCTGGACGATCAGTGGCCAAAGATATGACCCACCCTTATTTGGATTCAGACTTGTGCCTTTACCACCCAGGGCAAATAACTTCCCTTCTCTGAGTCTCACTTATTCATCTCTAAAATGGAACCCACAATTCCCACCTTGCCCAGGACAGGATCTGGCATGTATAAAGTTGCCTTTTGAACTGCACTGTGTGGTATGGTGTATCCTGGAAGGACTTTTTTTTTTTTTTTTTGTGATAGAGTCTTACTCTCTAGGTCGAGTGCCTTGGCATCATAGCTCACAGCAACCTCAAACTCCTGGGCTCAAGCAACTCTCTTGCCTCAACCTCCCAAGGAGCTGGGACTAACAGATGCCTGCACAAATGCCCAGCTAATTTCTCTGCTTTTATTAGAGACAGGATCTTGCTCTTGTTCAGGCTGGTCTCGAACTCCTGAGCTCAGGTGATCCACCTGTCTTTAAAAGACTTCCATGTCTTTCCTAATGGCATACGGTGCTGCTGTGAGATAGCCACCCAGTTCTTTATGTTTCTGTGCTCACAAAGCTCCACCATGGGGATGGGGTGACTGCTGACTGAACAAAAAACAGATTAGCATGAGGCCCCACCCTTCTCATGATGATTCTATCCTTAGCCTTTAACTGATTTTTAAGACAGTGTGCTAATCCGCAGGAATATGGAGGAGATGATTTCTTTAGATTGTTCTGATGGAAACCCTAAAAAGTGAATCAACATTCTCAGAAACCACAAAATAAGACAAATCTCAGGCTTTGACAAGGATGCACTGACCCTACAGGAGAGCTTAAGGTTCTTCACTGGAAGTTTTAGCTAGACACTGTGGGTTGGGGCATCACTGGGACCCATCACCATGCCCAAATATAGGCAAGAATTATCTTCAGGGAAGTAAGCATAATAGTGACATTTACTGGTATTAACTATGTACCCATGTGCTAAGTGCTTTGTTCTGGAGACAACTGCCTACGGTGAAATCCCAGCTCAGCCGTATGTTACCTCTGTGGGCTTGGCCAAGTTATGTAGCTTTTCTGAGCTTTAGTGTCTATGTCTGTTAATGGGATTACAATGCCTAACAGTGTTTTTAAAGCCTTCATTGAAATATTGAACTTCAGTTTTAGGATGGTGTGAACACTCAGTACCTAATGTTGCTGTTTTGTTGTTATAGTTCAAACATTTCTTATAAAATTCAGGGAAGCTATAAATTTTGTGGCAGATGGAATATTCTGGGGCTCTGTGATATAGCATAAATTTTAGATATTTTTTTCCTCAAGGGGAGAGAGAAATACTTGAGTTTTAGGATAAGAGGACTTCTGAGTTGTAAATTACATGAATCTGGTTTATAAAGTATAAAGTGGATAGTTTCTTTCATCACAGAAATGTAAGGCTTTATAGGACTTTCAGAAAGTGCTAATTAGACTCTGAGCAAAGGTTTCTTCTTCCTTTTATAAAGTACACATGTGGGCTATATAATTTTATGATGATAAATTAAAATATATCTTTTCTCTATTCCTATTCCAAATAGGGACATATAAACGTTCCTTGGCTGGATATCTGGATATATCAAATGTTCCTTGAACATCTGACCACTCCCTCCTCAAACCTTTTTTACATCTTACAGCTTCCTTAGACTGGGTTCCAAGTAGAAGTTGAGCAGCATAATTGGATCTTTGTTCTCTGAACATTGCTAGGCTCCTGAGGGTTATAGCTAGAGGTCTTGAAGCTTACTTGAAGCTTAGACACCTGCCCCAGACAGCTGCTTCTATGCAACTTGCAAAGCAGCGATGAGTGAGCTCAGACATCTCTTTTTTTCAGCAAAGGTATGTGCTGGACATTCGCCCTTTCATTCTCTTAATGCTTCCAGACTGAAGGACAATGTCACCTGTGTGTGGTGACAGGTACATCTCTGCTAGCATCTGATGGAAGGGCAACTCCTTCAGAAACTTCCATCTATGATTTCTGGCAAGGAAAGAACCCACAGAGACTAGTCCTCTCACTTGCTCCCATTGGATAGTTAGGAACCCTGATGCCCAAAGAAGGAAAAACAATGCTCAAGGGCCTAAGCTGAGTCCATGATTGAGCTATTGCTATGGACCTAGGTCCAAAATGCACTTGTAGCAAAAACTTCTAATTGCTTCCCAATTTCCACCCCCTACTTCTTTCTTTTTTTAAAAAAATTTTTTAAATCTATTATATATATGTGCGTGTACATTTATTTATATATTTAATTTCAGGTTAATGTGAGGGTACAGACATCCAAATCACAATATTTGAATTTGTTAGGTAGAGTCCTTCTTGTGCCCATTCAGTAGGAGGACCTCAAGCCCCTCTTTCCCCTCCCCTTCCCTAGTTCGCCTTCCTCCCATCTTGAATTGAAATGAGATTTTCTCCTATGTGGGCGGGTATTAGATTGTCTACTGGCTTCATATTAGTATTGAGTACATTGGATACATGCTTTTCCATACTTGTGATAACTTACTAAGAAGAATGTGTTTCAACTCTATCCATGTTAATATAAAAGATATAAAGTTATCATCTTTTTGAATGGTATTCCATGGTATACATATACCACAGTTTGTTAATCCATTCCTGGGTTGATGGGCAGGTAGGTTGTTTCCACATTTTGGCAATTGTTAATTGAGCTGTGATGAACAATCTAGTGCAAATGTCCTGAGGGTAAAATGATTTTTTTTCTTCTGGGTAGATGCCTAGCAATGGGATTGCAGGATCCAATGGGAGGTCTAATTCGTGTTCTTCAAGGATTCTCCATACTCTTTCCAAAGAGACTCTACCTCTTTCTTAAGAATAGGATCTCTAATTTGTGGCTAGACATTTAACTGTAAGTTGTCGCCAGTGAAAAGCTGTAGTGTCCTGTGTGAGTTAGGGAAGCATTCTTTTGTCCTTCCTCCTTCCCATTGGCTGGAATGTGGAGGCGATTACTTGCCACAATAATACTGAGTAACAAATACCCACAAAAACTCCATGGTTTTACTGTAATGCCTGTTTCACGTGCATGTGCCTGGGATGGCCAGCCAGGCAGTTCTACTGAAACTGGCTGGGCTCAGTCACACATCTAGGGGTTGGCTTGCTACTGGATGGTCTACAGTGGCCATGGCTGGGGACGGCTGGAGGACTTGGCTCTGGTTCATATCTCCCATCTCCTAGCAGGCTGGTTCATGCTAGCAGAAGAGGCCACAAGCGATGAGTGGAAACATGTAACTAATTTTTCTTGCCTCTGCTCCTGTTGTGACTTGTTGGCTAAAGTGAGTTACATAGCTGGGCCAGAGACAGAGTGGGAGGACCCTTTCCTATTACATGGCAAAGGTGTAGGGACAGGACAGGATGAGAGTTGGGGCCTTAATGGATCCAATCTGTGGTAGATGAACGCCTGAAGGAATGGAGGGATGGGCAGAAAAAGAAAAAAAAGGCAGATGAGGAGGAAGTTTATTCACTGTGCCTGATACAAGGGAAGATGGTCACTTTCCCAAGTCTCCACTGTCCTCTTGGGCTGCCCACTCTGGGGCATCTCGGCTTAGGGACTGCCCATGGCATGCAGCGTACCAGGAGCTTTGCTGCAGACCCAGGTTGTGGGGTGTTTATATTATAACTTGCTCCTCTGCTGGGGAATCTTTTCTTCTGAGTCATTGTGAAAGGCTTTGTAAGCTTCACCTTGTGGTTGGGAAGTCTATTTTGGAGATGAGAAGCCTTTCAGAGGCCCTGAGTTCATAACATGAAAACAGTTGTTCTGTGGCCTGAGGACTGAACCAGGAAGCAAGGGACCTGGGTTTTAGCCCTGCCTCTACTAATCAGAAAAAAAAAAAACATTAGAAATAGGAGTCTTGGGTATTTTTTAAGGTACTATGGAACAGTGTTTTTCAACCTTTTTAATCTCATGGCACACTTGAACCTAATAGTTAAACTTCTGTGGCATAGAAGAGCAAAAAAAAAAATAAAATATATACTTACTGTGCTTTGAACTTCTCTTGAAAATAATTTGATGAATTATCTTTAAAAATTGTCATGGCACACCAGTTGACAATCACTGCTGGAGAACTTGTCAGCAAGAGAGAAAGCTAAAGAAACATTTTTAAAGATATATTTTCTCCCACTTTTCATGGTTCTTTGAGTTCCTGATAATATATTTTTGAAAAAGGATGAAATTCTTTTCAAAGAAGATAATTTTAAACAAAATAAAACTAATTTAGTTTTCTGTTATATATAGTGAAGATTCGCTTTTCTTATTCTTTCTTTTTTTTTTTTTTAAGACATGGTCTTGGTCTGCTGTCAGGGCTAGAGTGACATCATCATAGTTGACTACAACCTCAAAATCCTGGGCTCAAGTCATCCTCCAAATATCCTTCAGCCTCCTAAGTACCTAGGACGATAGGCACATGGAACTAAGCCTGGCTAACTTTTTAGTGAAGATTCTTTGCCATTAGTTGTCTCAAATACTTTCAAAATAATCCTTAAATATTTATGTAAGTCATAAAATGATGGCTACTATGAAAATTAGTCACAGGGCTCAGGTACCCCTAGCACAGTGGTTACAGTGCCAGCCACATACACCGAGGCTGGCAAGTTTGAGCCTGGCCTGGGCCAGCTAAATAACAATGACAACGGCAACCAAAAATAGCTGGTTATTGTTTCGGGCACCTGTAGTCCCAGCTACTTGGGAGGCTGAGGCAAGAGAATTGCTTAAGCCCAAGAGTTTGAGGTTTCTGTAATACCATGGCACTCTACTGAGGGCAACATAGTGAGAATCTGTCTCAAAAATAAATAAATAAATAAAAATAAAAAAAGGAAAATTAGTCATAAAATGATGGTTAGTATGGAAATTAAAGTAAATTTTTTTCTTTTTTTTTAGACAGAGCCTCAAGCTGTTGCCCTGGGTAGAGTGCTGTGGCATCATAGCTTACAGCAACCTCCAACTCCTGGGCTCAAGTGATTTTCCTTCCTCAGCCTCCCAAGTACTACAGGCGCCTACCACAACGCCCAGCTGTTTTTTTGGTTGCAGCCGTCATGGTTGTTTGGCGGGCCAAGGTTGGATTTGAACCCGCCAGCTCAGGTGTATGTGGCTGGCACCTTAGATGCTTAGTCACAGGCGCCGAGCCTAAAATGTTTTTCATTTGAAAATTAATGATGATTTAAAATTTCATGACAGTCATTGTAAGAGGCTGAGCAATAAATGTGACCACGTTTTCCTCAAAGATGGAAAAACCTCAATTTTTTTTTTATGGTATTAGGACAAATAATTTACTTGATCGTTTTCTATCTGTACTAGAAGTAAAAGTGATTCTGGCAATTTTTCTGAATCTTAAACTCAAAGAAAATGATTTGTTTGCTTGCTTGGCTTAAATGCATAGAAAATTATATCCAATTCTTTGGCATTTGCTAGGCCAAGGTCAAGGGCACTAAAACAGATTCATGTCTGAGGAGCTGAGTTCTGGAGGTCTGAGATGGATCTTTCTGATTTTGTTTTAGAGCAAGACAAATGTGACCATCAGCAAATCCCAGAGTGTCAGAGCAGGAGTATCTGAAGATAAAAATTTTATCTAATGAATTCCTCTGGTATGCAATTCTGGAGAATGCTGAGGTCTCAAAGAGAAAAGAGACTTATCTATGCAAACCTTAGGGAACACCAGGAATAGTGGATCCTCGTTCTGGTTCTCTGTACATTGCATGAAATCACCTCTTTCCATCCCACACAACTCACATCCCTTGAAAAAGTGACTGACCAGTTCCTAGATGTACTTAGTTCAAAACAGATTCTATGTTTGCTTTCAGAAGACAGAAAAGACTATTGTATAATATTGCCCCAGGGATGGATAGCTATTTCGTTTCCTTGCTACTTGAATTTATACCCAGCCTAACCTCTACAAGTTTGTTAAATGGACATAGGGCCTGTCTCATTCTGTCTCATCCTTTCATCTCCTTCCTCCATGGCCACCAGAGGCATCCAACCTGAGGTCTGTGAGCCACATGCTAATTTTGTAAGGACTTCTTTTGCTCATATGTGGTGTCAGATGTAATGAAAAGTATACATGGCCTTTTTTTTTTGCTAATCAGCTTTTATTAGTGTTGCATATAATAATTAGTGCCCGCGCAAACAACTCTTCTTCCAATGTGTGGCAGAGAAAAAAATAAGGTTGGACACCCCTGGACACTGGCTATATGCCACCGAATGCCTTTTCTTTCTCCCCTGGTGCATGGTTTGTGATTTCACTTTATTATGAATTCAGAATGGGCAAGAGATTGAAGTTTTACCTGACAGCTGTGAAAGCTTTCCCAGAACTGAGTCAAATCTCCTTTGATCAGGGGCCAAATAAATCTTAGAAGGAATAGCCCAGGAATTCTGACCCTGTCAGTTTGAATCACAAAGGACAAGAGTTCTTGTGGGTAGGATGGTGGTTTCTAATAGGGGCTAAGGTATCACTGTTGAGATTTCTCTGTAGCTTCCTTGGCTTAAAATCTTACAGCTGGAGTCTCACTTCTTTGTAAAGAAGCTACAGTCCCCTGTCTTGCCTGCTGACTGCAGCTAGGAGTGGGGATGCCGCTGGGGTCCAGATTCACAGCCATGTTTTTATCTTACGCCCTTCTGAATAGGAGGCAGATGACTACCTCCAGAGTATTGGCTTGGAAGGCACTGGGGCTCAGAGGTTTGGGGCTTGGATGCTGGGGCTCAGAGTGTTTAGAAATCCTAGAATCTCATGGTTTTCTTAGTGGATTCTTTAGAGTTATTTTTCCTTCTCTGACCTCAGTTTCCCCATTGCATGTAGATATCACTTCAGGGCTTTAGGGAAGGGCTGAATAGAAGGGCCCTGGCCTGTCGCACAGGCTTAAAGCCGAGAAGCTGTATTCTTATAATTTCATAAACTGAGAATTTGTCAGTCGCAAAGCATCAAAGAGAGATAAAAGGCATCCTTTCAGGGTGTGCATTTCCATCACTTCTGGAAGAACCAGGATTCTTCCCTCGATGGGTTTTCTGGTCACCTAGGAGAAGGCAGAGGCCTGGCTCCCAGGAGCTCTAGGGGTCCCTTCCTGTCTGACATTAGATGCTTTTGCAGTTTCCTCCCAGAGAAAGGGAAAGGTCCCATTATGGCATGGTGGTGTGAGTGGAAAAAAACTACGCAAACCACCCCTCCACTTTTACTCTCCTTGGGGCCTCTTCTGAGTCTCTCTGCAGAGAGAGATCAGGGATGCCCCGAAATTGAGACTGTGATAGGAGACTGAGACTAAGCTGCTCACAGCAGCGTTATGTGATGAAAGCACAGTCATATCAGGACTCTGAAGACGCACAGAGCCCAACTCTGCGGGCTGTTTGAAGGTCACAGCAACTCTGTGGTGCTGGGAAACCAACTCAGTGTCTCTGTTTGCGGGTTCCCTGCACCAAGGGTATGATTCACAGGGGCTCTTCCCACCGTGCCGGGCCAGGTCTCCACCCACTGCTCTCTGACCCTAGGTCCGAAGCCACTCGTGGTGGGGGTGACTTGTATTCTTAAGTATTTTGCATGGGCCAGGTTTCCACCCACTGCTCTCTGACCCTAGGTCCGGAGCCACTCGTGGTGGGGGTGACTTGTATTCTTAAGTATTTTGTACTCCCTCTATTTTGTGTTGTCTTCAGTTTTGTTTTTTTTTTAAACCTAGTCTCTGTCACCCAGGCTAGAGTGCATTGGTGTCATCATAGCTCACTGCAGCCTGACACTTCTGGGCTCAGTGATCCTGAGTAGCTAGGACTTCAGGAGTGTGTCACCATGTCCAGCTAATTTCTTCTATTTTTAGTAAAGACAGAGTCTTGCTCTTGTTCAGGCTAGTCTCAAACTACTGACCTCGAGTGATCCTTTCCCCTTGACCTCCCAGAGTACTATGATTACAGGTGTGAACCACCATGTCCGGCCTGTGCTTTCTTTAAATTTGTTATATAAGGAGCCAACTTGGCACGGGAAATGTACAATGGCTTGAGGCCTTGGGACCAAAAGAGCCCAGGGCCTGAGGTCACCAGAACTCCTTACAAGGAGTTCTTTCTAAAGGAAGAAAGGAACATGTGACCCATGTGAGCAAGAGCCTGCAGTCTTTGCTGGATGGATGACACCCCTGGCAGAGTAACAGCAGAATGACAGCTGTCACACCTGTGGGGTCAAGAGCCACTCAGGAGGGTGAAGGAAGATGATTTCTGTGAGGCACATGCTGTGGGACGGGCATTCTATCTAAGTCATCCCACTTACAGCGTACAAAGCACAGTCAGGGAGGTGTTAGTACCACACTGGTTTTGCACACGTGGCTCACATCTAACAGGAAAGGTCTCCAGCTCAGTCTCCCCGGACCACAGGAAATGGATAATCTTTTGGCATCCTTCTTTTTAGGCCCCTCTTAAAAAGTACATCCTGTAGGTGAGAAGGTGTCATGCCCACTCTGCTCTGTGTCTTGAGGAAAATCCCTTTTCCTCTCTGGGCTTCTGCTTCTGCTTCTGCTTGGTATTAGGTCTCTTTGAGCTCAACCATTCTGTCTAGCACGCCTACTTCTTAGTGCTTGTGTCTGGTCTCTCTGGCTCCAGAACAGGCTGGGCAACTTGCTGGAATGTTAGTGTTCCTTCCAACAATCCCACAGACAACTGAGAGCTAGTGGGGAAGACGACAGGGACAGGCCTTAGGTGTAAGAAAAGTGGTGAATAATTTGGAAGTGAGCTGACAAGATGACTGGGTGTCTTCTTTGGAAAACTGGGTGTTTCTAAGGGGGCTCTGGGCCTTTTGTTGCCTTTGAACTCTTTCAAAATTCTAAATTGTAAATGACTGAGAGCCATGCCAATGGACTCGGCTTGTTCTTGTCCATAGACGTGCAAATGCATTTTTTTGCTGGTGGAAGTAAATGGATTTACCACATATCCATCTGGAATAAAACCAGTTTTAGATCAGTGTGTAACTTCATTTCAGCATTTATTTGTGTATATGTAGTTCTTGGAATTCTCCCTCACAAATAAAATCTTTGATATCTGTTTATTTTATGTTTCAGAGGGTCATGATTGTGCCCTCTTTTGGAAAGTACCCTTTACTGATCTAGACTCTAACACAGGTCTTCTTGACATTGTTGGTGGGTAAAGGGGTGAAAGGAGCATGCAAACATTCTGTAGACTTCAGCCTGGAGGCTGCTTTTCTCGTCCAGATGGTTTCTTGGGGCACCCTCCTTCCTGGCGAGTCTCATATAGCCTCTGCTCTTCCTCTGTGCGGCCATCACTCCAGGTCCCTGGGCTTCTGTCCTTGTGTCCCCTGGAAGGGAGCCCATTCTCCCAGCTTCCTACTATTAAGCTACCCCAGAAGCTCTACTAACTTTCCACCTATTTCTGTGTTCATATTTGATACATCATGCCTACTGTGGGGCAGTGATGAGGGTTCAGTTATATTGCATGTGCCAGAAGGTATTTGCCTGTGGTCATTCCAGGTACCAACTGGTAAGTACTGGGCTTCCCTATCCCTCTCCCCCAATCTGGCCTTCATCAAGGTAGGTAGCACCCTCTACCACTTGAAGATAAAATCCGGGCCTGAAGAGCGAATCAGAGCAGGATGTTAGGTGTCCTTGCTTCTTAGAGCAGGCAATGGGACTTTCTGAGGCTTCCTATCTTTCCTGGATAATCTTTCCAGGAGTTTTCTCACCAGCGCTTTACAGTTTACAAAAACCATTTCTATCTTTCCTGAGTTGGGTCCTACCACAGCCCTTTGAGCTGGGTAGGAGAAGCTTAATTATCTTCTACTTTATGTTTGAGGAATATGAACTCCAGAGAAAGGAAGTAGCTTGCCTGAGGCGAGTGTGGCAGGGAAAGGACCACACCAGGATGTGGCAGCCCCAGCACCACTAGTTCTGTGCTTGACTGTGATCCTCGGCTTCTACCTTCCTGTAGCCTTAGCTGTTTTAGAAGTTTGTGCCTTTGGTCAAAGAGAGGATCTGAGTAAGGGGTCGGGGAAGAACTCCCTTCCACCCCTTCCTTTCTGCTGAGTATGTCCTCCCCACCTGACTTTAACTGATGTGATGTTAGTTATCCTTTGAGATGCAAATAAAATGGGTGGTTTGGTTTGGATGTTATCCCATGGGCACTTTGAACTCTGGGACTCTCCTAGCCTCTTTCACTGCTCCTATCATTTAGCTGCAGGTGTATGTACTGATTTACGGTGTCTTAAAAGTTAGAGATTTATTTTTCTTATATAACAAGGAGTCTAGTGATAGATGGCTCAAAGTCAGAATCAGAGATTCTGTGATTCTCTGGCCCTAGCTGTCCACTAAGGTAACCACTAGTAACCACTAACCACAGGTGGCTATTGACATTTAGATGAGTCAAAATTGAAATGAAAAAGAAGCCAGTTCCTCATCTCACTAGCAATGTCTGAAGTGGCTACTGTATCAGGTCAGTGTAGATGCAGAACATTTCCATCAGGGGAGGAAGTTCTGGTGGACGATTGCAAGATGGTCCTTGCAGCTATAGGTATGGTATATGTGTTCAAAGAAAGAAGGAAGAAGGAGGGTGATGGTGCTAGCCTTGTTTGCTCCTTTTTATCAAGAAAGAAGCACTTTCCAGAATTCCTACAAGGCTTCTCCCAGTGTCTCATCAACCCAAACTCTTCCTATCTGCAAGGAAAACTGGGACAACAGGAATCTTGAATGGGGCTGGACACTTTGTGGCCCTGAGCAGAACTGGGGTCCGGAAAGCAAGCAAGAAAGGAGGACATTGGGCAGGTGATTCTGTGGTGAGGAGAGGCTGATGTTTCCTGTCCCCTCTACTCTGAGACCCTCTCCGGCTGGGTTTGTTCATTCAGTAACCCTGGCCGTTTCTGTATGAGTTGATCTATCAACTTGTCGTTAATTTCTTCAAGAAACAAGGAAAGCAAAAACCCAAAATAAAGATGCTCACATAAGGCTTTGGTATCCTCTTAAACTGACTTTAGCTGATGTTAGTTATCCTTTGAGATGTAAATAAAATGGAGAGGTTTGCTTGAGCCTGTTATCCCATGGTCAGTGGGAACCCTGGGTTCAGGGAATGTGAAGGGGACTTAGGTTGTACTAATGCAAATGCTAACGTCAGACCTTCCTGCTCTTAATATTCTGTCTATACCGCGCTGCCTGGAGTTGCTCTGCCAGCCTCTTTTTCCTCTCACTTTCCCTACTTACCCATTATTTGGATCCCCACCCCTCAGACCTTTCTATTTGCCCTCATTAAGTAAGAGTAATCCAGGCTGATACCATAGGTCACCGGCCTGCGCCTTCCTTTGCATGCCTGACTCTGCAAAGCCATGAACTGAGCAGCTGTCTTCACGACCCCGCACCCCAACTGCTTACTAATGTCAGAAAAACCAGGAAAAGGCTGGATCCCTTTCACTCTATCAGCTCTTCCAGATAAGAGAGCACTGGGCAGATTCATCGTCCCTCTGATAGAAACTGTATCACCTGCCTTTAACAGGAACAGGAATAGTCTGGTTTTAAGAAACTTTTTTGTTTCTTCTATATAGCATTTGCATTATTGAACATTGAAAAAGTAATTAATCAAGCATTTTGGTGAAGAGCAGCTATTAATCGACTTTTGATAAAAAGGGACGCCATAAGTCAGATCTGAGGATGGCTGATAGTCCCAATCAAGTATACATAACCTCTGTGGACCTCGGTTTTTCCATCCGTGTAATGAGAGGCTGGGAAGATGGAGTGGGAATCCACCAACCAGGGCTTTTAGGCCAAATCTTGCCCCAGATCTGTTTGTGTATGACTCCTGAGCTAGGGGTATTTTTTTTTAACATTCATAAAGGGCTTAATAAAAATAGAACAAAGAAGATGATTTGACAGAAACTAGATGTGACCCTCTCAAACCTAACATAGTTACTATTTGGCTTTTTATAGAAAATGTTGGCCCACCCTTGAGATTAGATGGTTTCTGAAGTTTTTGCAGCTTTCAGGGTCCAGAAGTCTAGGGTGCTGGTAGCCTAGATGATTCAGGTGTGCTGGTCAAGCCCAAGGCCTTGTGAGCTCACATGATGACCGTGGTTTGCCTCATCTCTGAGGCCTCTCATTCCCATACCTAAAGGGAAACAGGAGGGGGTATGACTAATTAGGGGCGGGGCTGGAAGCTTCTAGAAGGTGACTTTACAGTAAACCTGTTGATGTGGTCTGTGGAGTTAGAGTTCCCTTAGCAGGCAATCAGGAGGTGCCCACGTCAAATCCTGGAATGTGGTAGGGCAGAACGTCTGGCTTTCCTACTGCAGTCAAGCCTGCCCGTTCGAACTTGGAAGGAAAGGCAGATGGCAGCCTGTCTGTGGGCAACTGTGGTTAGTTGGGCAGTGCTGGCACCAGGCCCTGGCTCAGGTGGGGGTGGGAGAACTGAGTCACGTTTTCCGCCCAAGTAGAAGGCTGTGTATGGGAGTTGGCACAGCTGGCTTTTTGCTCTGCAGCTCTGGAGATTTGGGGCCTGCCCCTCAGGGCCTGAGAGGCCAATCCTTGGAAACCACCTGAGTCTTCAGTTCTGGTCCTTCCCAGTGTGACTGTGGGTGAGTCACTTCACTTCTCCAAGACTCAGTTTTCTCAACAGTGAAATGATGCTGCTGAGTCCGCCTCATCTATAGGCCTTCACGTTGGGAGGGCAAAGGCGGGCATTCTATGGAGACACTAACAGGTGCTAACAGGGAAGTACCAAAAGGCCTCCCGGTTTGAAGTGGAGATGTTTTTAAAGGGCTGCCCTTTATGGAACACTTACTAAAGCTAGGCACTTGGTAAGCCTTTCACGTGGTTTATTGGTGTAAATACAGCAACCGTCTAGACACATTCGATCATCCCTGTTTATGGACAAGGGATGAAGTGCCTTTTTAAGGGGCAGCGTTAGACTCAATCCGGGTGTGTCACAAACTCTTGCTCCTGGCTACTTTTCAAGAACTAGAAAGACAATAATACACTTCTGGAACCGATGCTTTAGGTGCTGTGAGGATTCTTCCCTTCATGGGAACATTAGTCAGTATTCCCTGACTAATCCGTGAAGGACTGTTCCTAGTAAGTCTTAACTGGACTATTTATATTGTTTTGTAACACTAGAGAAAAGAAAAAACACAGATGTTCTCCGAAAGTAAACAGACAAAAACAAAACAAAATAAAAACAAAACCAAAAACTCAATCCCAGATCAAATAATGATAGCAACAGCAAAATAGGGATTAGTCCTGTTAATGTGGTATTTCTTTTTTCTAATTAAAAAAAATGTTATTTACTGGCTTTTACTGGCTTCATATTAGATGATCTAATACATCTTCACACAGGAGAAAAACTCAATTCAGTTCAAGTTGGGGGCAAAGGGAACGGTGGAGAGGGAAGGACAGGGAGATTGGTGTGCTCTCACTTAATGGCCATGAGGTGGGGGTGTACGGCACCCCTTTTGGGTGTGGGACATAACTACAAGAGGGACTTTACTTAACAGATTCAAATATTGTGACCTGTACCCTTACATTGACCTGAACTAAAAAAAAAAAAAAAAGAAATAAAAAAACATTATTTAACTTAATTTAAAAAAATGTTAAATGATAATCATACACATTTATGGCATACACAATGATGTTTGTACTTATTCTGTATAGAGATCAGATGAGGGCAATGACTGGTACATATCCATTACGCCTAAGATGGGATTTACATACTCTGTTTTGGGGGGATTCTGTGTGATTGGAGTTTTCAAAATCCTTTGATTTTATCTCTCTTACGGCTGGATTTTCTCTCTTTCCTGCCTGCATGCTGAGTAATTGTGGAATGAAAGTACTTTGGAATTACAGTTGTCCAGTCACATCTAAATAATAACTATTCTTTTATGGAGTCATGCTACATAATTTTCTTTTTTCTTTTTTTGAATGGTAACTATGTACATTAATGCACTTCTGGGGTACAGTGTGGGGTTTTCACATGCAATCTGAAATACTTCCATCAAACTGGTCAACACAGCCTTCATGTCATTTTCTCAGTTATTGCTTTAAAACGTTCAC
>CAUYQS010033301.1:0-33946 GCA_963574585.1 Otolemur crassicaudatus
CCCCCTGGGTAGAGTGCCGTGGCATTACAGCTCACAGCAACCTCCAACTCCTGGGTTCAAGCGAGTCTCCTGCCTCCGCCTCCCAAGTAGCTGGGACCACAGGTGACCGCCACAACGCCCGGCTATTTTTTTTTTGGTTGAAGCCGTCATTGTTGTTTTGGCGGGTCCGGGCTGGGGATTCGAACCCGCCACCTTAGGTGTACGTGGCTGGTGCCTTAGCCGGTTGAGCTATAGGCGCCGAGCCGCCCACCCTTTTAAAAAAATTTTTTTGAGACAATTTTCCTCTGTTGCCCAGGCTAGAGTGCAGTGAGGTCAGCCTAGCTCATGCAGCCTCAAACTCAAGCTCAAGTGATCCTCCTGCCTTGGCCTCCCAGAGCGCTAGGATTACAAGCCGGGCCATGTGTCTGGCCAGCCAGCACTCAGGTCTTAAGGCTATCTGGGCAAGAAGTCAAGGGGGAACTTTCTCCACATGCTCAATCACATATCTCTTTCCCCACTGGCCAAACCACTGCCAGGGTGGGACGTGGGAAAGCAGGGATCCCTTTGCCATGCCACACTGACCCTGTCTCTTCCTACAGACAGAGCCACAAACCCCCTAAACAAGGAGCTAAACTGGGCCAGCATCAACGGCTTCTGTGAGCAGCTCAACGAGGACTTTGAGGGGTAGGTAGCTACTCCATATTGCTCACATACTCAACAGCTGCTATGCACCTGTCATACAAACTCCAGACCCTGGCCTCAGGCAGATCAAGACCCAATTTTCATTCTTAATGCAGTCACAAATTAATGATGATGGTGCGTGCTTGGTACTGAGTACCACTTGTTTATTACCCTCTGAGGTGAGCCCTGCCAGATCCATTTTATAGGTAAAGAAATCAAGGCTTCAGGGGACCGAGAAATTTGCCCTAGGATCTCAGAAAGGAAAATGGCAGTCTTAAGTTGATCAAATCTGGACCTGGCTGACCCATAGCCAGTGGCCTCCTAGAGGGGGAACTGTATGCTCCCAGCAGGGAGGAAGGCAGCAGGCCCTTTACTCTCAGAATCAGATCACCTGGAGTGATTGTCAAAAATGCACATTCTTTTTATTTTTTTTGAGACAGAGTCTCACTTTGTCACCCTTGGTAGAGCACTGTGGCAGCCGTTTACAGCAACCTCAAACTCCTGGGCTCAATCAATTCTCTTCCCTCAGCTTCCCAAGTAAGTGGGACTACAGGTGCCCACCACAACACCCAGATATTTTTAGAGATGGGGTCTCTTTTTTTTTTTTCTTTTTTTGAGACAGAGTCTCAAGCTCTCACCCTTGGTAGAGTGCTTTGGCATCACAGCTTATAGCAACCTCCAACTCTTGGGCTTAAGTGATTCTCTTGCTTCAGCCTCCCAAGTAGCTGGAACTACAGGTGCCCACCACAAAACCCGGCTATTTTTTGGTTGTAGTTGTCGTCGTTTGGCAGGCCTAGGCTGGATTCAAACCCGCCAGCTCCAGTGTACATGGCTGGTGAGCTACAGACACTGAGCCGGGAGTCTCACTCTTTTGCTCAAGTTGGTCTGGAACTCCTGAGCTCAGGGGATCCATCTGTTTCGGCCTCCCAGTGTGTTAGGATTACAGGCGAGAGCTACCACACCCAGACAAAAATGCATGTTCTTGAGTTACACCCCAAAATGCAGACTTGACTTTTAGGTGGGGAGTGGACATGCCTAGTAGGCTCCCCTGGCAGTGCTGACATTTGTCAGCCACAGCTCTGTGTGCTCATCTCCACTCCCTGTCAGCACAGCTGCTCACTCTAGGAAGTCATTTGACATTCAGGTTGCTTGGGTGGGAATCCCATACCCTCTCTCAGCTGAGTGACCTTGCGGAAGTAATTAATTGCCTCCGAGCCTCAGTTTATTCAGCTTTGAAATGGGATCAGTGGTGCTGCTCATCTCAGAGGGTAAAAAGGGTCTCCTGCCCTCTTCTCAAAGGCCAGGCAGGAAAATGCATGTGTGGCGCCTCGTACATCTTCAGTGCTTAGTAGGTAGTAGCTGTTAGTGACAGGTCTTTTATAATCTGGTAGATTACGTCACCAACTCCACCATGAAGCTGCTCTGATTTCTCCCAGTAGAACATCCTTTGCCACCTTGAGTTTCCAGGGAACTGTCTGCCCATCTCTTGTGCCACATCATCATGTTCTGCTCCCAGACTGGCTCCTTGAAGGCTGTGTCATCTCTCCATCCTTGTCCCAATGGCAAGCCAAGGACACAGCATGTCCTAGTTCTTAGTAAAGCTAGCCAAGGGACTGAGCTCATACCTTTTGAAGGTCCCCACTCTGCCACAATCCCAGTCCCATCCAACCCAGAGAGAGAGCTGGGTCTTTGCATATACCCTGCAGAAGCCCTGGAGGGCTAAAGTCCCAGAAGCAAGTACAGTGACCCTGCTCTAGAGTGACTGGGGCTCTGTGGCAATTCTGGCTCTGTGTTGTTCCTCTTACCCAGGCCTCCACTTGCCACCCGACTGCTGGCCCACAAGATCCAGTCCCCACAGGAGTGGGAGGCGATCCAAGCCCTGACGGTGAGGAGAGGGGGAAAGAGGGTGTCATCTGTCCCCTGACAACATGATTGGCACCAGGGGAGGCGAAGTATAAGGTTCTTGGGGTTCTATAAGGCCCTTTAGAGCCCCAGGGAGTTATGCCATCATGGCCCAGGATGGAGGTTTCGGCTAGCCTCTGAAGGTCCATGGCAGCCAGTGGGCCAGCCTCCTACCCCCAGCATGTGTACTCTCAGGGTCCTGGTTGAGGGGAGGGCCCTTAGGGTCATCTGGTCCAGGCGTTCCTCACTTCAGCTGCACATTGAATGTCTCTCTGAGGGACATGATTAACATGCTGAATTAGGGCCCCACTCAGCTCTGATAAATTCAAACTCCTGAAGCATCTGTGTCCAGGAGACTGCATGTTCACGAAGTCCCTGCGTGCACTGCAGTGGCCAGCATCCCTGCCCTCCATGGTCTCTGGACACAGGGCAGCACCATCCTTCCAACAGGGCTGTGAGAGGTGACACCTAGGCTCAGGCCCAAGGTTTTGTATCTGTGTCAGCAGACAGAAGGGGTGCACTGTCTGAAGCCCCGAACATGGGCTATGTACTCATGTTGGTAGAGAAACAGTTTTCCTTTAAAAAAATTATATGTTTGTTTTAACTTTTTGTTTTTCCAAGCACAACCAGTCCTATGCTTTCACAGGTATAGCTTAAAAGAGGAAAAATAATAAGAAAATAATGTGTAAGTGCTACTCAGGTGTGTGGCCCAGGCTATGAAGGGACTCTGGCAGTGTCACAGGTTGGGTGTTACTGGGTACTGTAAGTTGTCCACCTCTACCCCAGGGAGTGATGGCCAGTCCCCAAAGCTTCTGTAGACCTCAGAATCATCTGTCCTCACAGATCACTCCCTCCCTTCTAAACACGCACCTTGGGCTTCTGGGCTCTGGCCAATGTGTGGGAGGGAGGCTGCCTCCTCTGATCCTCTGGGGGGGGCCCTCCTGTCCGTGCTTCCTGCTCCAGGTGCTGGAGACATGCATGAAGAGCTGTGGCAAGAGGTTCCACGATGAAGTGGGCAAGTTTCGCTTTCTCAACGAGCTCATCAAGGTTGTGTCTCCCAAGGTGGGTGCTCCTAGCCCAAGCTCACACCTGCCCTTTTGAATGTAGGTGGAGTGGAGAGGACCCCCAGATGATGGAGTGATTCACTACCCCTTTTTCTGGGGCCTCCATCAGAACTCGGACCCAGTACACACACAGATTTCTGCTCACAGTCCCCTTTGTAAGCTGATTTCAGAAAGCAGATGCTTCCCTGGGGTTTTGGGGATGGTGCTTCCATGATGATCAGGATTGGGGCAGCCATGGAGCTGCTCAGCACTTAGGGGGAAATGATTCCAGGGAGTCAACTCCTTTCCCACTACATACTGCTTTGGTCACTCTGGCCCTCAGGTCACTCCCTATGGACCTGGTTGCAGCACCCCACCTGATCTCTCTCAGAAGGTCTCCCAGAGTGGCCTCCTTGTGTCTTAATATCCAAAGACACAGACCGCAGTAATTTAGCCTGCCGGGTCCAGATGAGCCACACCCCTGGCTTCTGGCTTTGGCCTGAGGAGACCCATCATAGGCCATAACAATTCTTTCCCAAGACAGCATCTTGGTGGTTTCCCTTGTGTCGTGGTACCATGGCTCTTCATAGGTACACTCTTAGCATACCACAGCTGAGAATTCTTGGGCTCATGTGATCCTCCCACTTTAGCCTCCTGGGTAGCTGGGGCCATAGGCACCCAGCACCATGAACATTTTTGGTGTTCCTTGAGTGGGTCCCACACCCCACTTGGCCCTTCCTTACTTAGACCTGTCCTCTGACCAGAGCTGCTAAATGACCCATCTAGCCCCCATTCTCCTCTTTTTTTTTTTTTTTTTTTGAGACAGAGCCTCAAGCTATCTCCCTGGGTAGAGTGCTATGGCATCACAGCTCACAGCAACCTCCAACTCCTGGGCTCAAGCTAGTCCCTTGCCTCAGCCTCCCAAGTAGCTGGGATTACAGGCACCTGCCACAACACCTGGCTATTTTTTGGTTGCAGCCGTCATTGTTGTTTGGCAGGCCTGGGCTGGATTCGAGCCCACCACCTTAGGTGTATGTGGCTGGCGCCTTAGCCACTTGAGCTACAGGCGCTGAGCCCCGTTCTCCTCTTGAGTAGACTGTATGTGAGACCCACTTCCCCCAGTCCAGTTAGCTGCTCAGAGATGGTGAGTGCAGGCCAGGGCCTCTTAGTTCCGTGCTTGCCCCTTATCTGGTCAGCATGGGTGTTTATGGCTCCTTCCTGAGCTTTCAAAGCTAAGTCTTCCATGAGCTGGTTGCAAGCAGGCACATGCTCTAGGCCTCCCCAGTGTCAGTTCTATATCCTCACACGGTGCCACTTAACAGATGGAGAGACAAAGACATGGAGGGCTGACATAGTAAGTAGCAGAGCTAGGAGGTGAAACCATTCTGCACCAGGCTGGTTTGGGAGGGGGATATAAGGTCCCTGTAGATGAGAGGGCTTCCCAGGGAGTCTGGGGAGGCAGCCATGGTTGGGCTAGGCTTGGGGCTGAAGTGGGTGGGGCAGGCATTGTCAAAGGCCTCCCTTTTCCTGCATTCCTGAAGTACCTAGGCTCTCGAACATCAGAGAAGGTAAAGAACAAAATCTTGGAGCTCCTCTACAGCTGGACGGTTGGCCTGCCTGAGGAAGTGAAAATCGCAGAGGCCTACCAGATGCTAAAGAAACAAGGTGAGGCCCCCAGTAGGTGCCCTCTGACCAGAGTCTCCCTCTTCTCCTCCCTGAGCTGGGGCTGCTCATCAGCTTCAGGGGCTTCTGGGCTAGCAAGGAGTCTGTCCTTTAGTTTCTTATGAACATATGCCCAGTAGGGCCAATTTTGTGGCTCTGTTCAAGGTTAGCTTGGGTGGAAAGAAGACAGGCTTGATCAAGCTTCCTCTCAGAGGAGCCTCAGATATGGGTGCTCACCCCCTCTCACCTATGTAGTTCAACATGGCAGGTCAGGAGCAGGCCCTGGTCCACCAGAGTCCAGAACAAGCATGTTGGAGAAAGACTGGCCTCCTTCTTTTGTCCTACCCTTCCCTGCCCCTGTCTCTGTCTCATTCCCTGCCCCTGGGCCTGGAACCTATTGACAGCCTTCCTGACATCCGTCTACCCCAGGGATTGTGAAGTCTGACCCCAAGCTTCCAGATGACGCCACCTTTCCCCTTCCTCCTCCACGGCCCAAGAATGTGATCTTTGAAGATGAGGAGAAATCCAAGGTGAGACTCCAAGGAGGCATAGATGGGGACTTTTGGGTCCACCTGAGGATCAGTGGATTCTAGCCCCTGGTTACCCTGTTCTCAGCCTTTGGAGCAGAGACTCAAGCTAAGCACAGCCTCTGTTTACTGAGCATTGACAATGTGCTGAGTATTTTCCATAAGGTGTCCTTGCATTCAGTTAACACAGGCGTTGGCCGGGCACAGTGGCTCACTGTAATCATAGCATTCTGGGAGGCTGAGGCGGGTTGATCACCTGAGCTTAGGAGTTTGATACCAGCCTGAGCAAGAGCGAGACCCCATCTCTAAAAATAGCCAGTTCTTGTCATGGGCACCTACAGTCCCAGCTACTCAAGAGGCTGAGGCAAGAGGATTGTTTGTGTCCAAGAGTTCAAGATTGTTGTGAGCTATGATGCCACAGCACTCTACCAAGGGTGACAAAGTGAGATTCTGTTACAAAAAGAAAAAGAAAAATTGGGGCGGCACCTGTGGCTCAGTCAGTAGGGTACTGGCCCCATATATCAAGGGTGGCGGGTTCAAACCCAGCCCAGACCAAACTGCAACAAAAAAAATAGCTGGGCATTGTGGCGGGTGCCTATAGTCCCAGCTACTTGGGAGGCTGAGGCAAGAGAATCACTTGAGCCCAAGAGCTGGAAGTTGCTACGAGCTGTGACACCATAGCACTCTACCGAGGGCAACAAAGTGAGACTCTGTCTCTTAAAAAAAAAAAAATTGGCTCAGCGCTGTGGCTCAAACAGATAAGGTGCCAGCCACATACACCTAAGGTGGCGAGTTTGAATCCAGCCCAGTTCCGCCAAACAACAATGATGGCTGCAACCAAAAGTAGCTGGATGTTGTGGCAGGCGCCTGTGGTCCCAGCTACTTGGGAGGCAGAGGCAGAAGACTCGCTTGAGCCCAGGAGTTGGAGGTTGTTGTGAGCTGTGATGCCACGGCACTCCACCCAGGAGGACAGCTTGAGGCTCTGTCTCAAAAAAAAAATTAACACAGGAGTCATTTGTCTGGGATTCCTGAGGTTGGTTTGAGGGCATGTCACAGGTTGATCAGGAGTTACATGTCTTTATATCTGTGACCCTTTCAATAATTTGTTGAAGTGTGTGCTCATGGGTAAGAAAAGGCACAAGAGGAGGTAAGAATAAACTAAGGATTAGGACAAGGAGCTAAAAGTGAAATCTCTTATCTCCCAGTTCCAGTCCCAGAGTGTAACCCCTGCTGAGGATCTCAGAATCATTCTTATAGCCACCCCATCAGCTGTCAGTATATTCTCACCATTTTACAGAGAGCTTAACTAACTTACTCAGGCCCTGAAGCCAGGAGATGGGAAACCAGACTGTGACCCCAGGCTTCTGACGCTGGCCCAAGTGCTGCCCTCATAGCCACATCCCTCTGTCTCTGCAGATGCTGGCCCGCCTACTCAAGAGCTCCCATCCAGAGGACCTCCGCGCGGCCAATAAGCTCATCAAAGAGATGGTGCAGGAGGTAACAGCTAAGACTGGAGCACAGTGAGAAGCAGGGTGGAAATATCTAGCAGGGCCACTGAGGGTGTGTGTGTGTGTGTCTGCATATGCCAGGAGCCCTGCAGTGACACAACTGAAGGGCTGTCACAGCAGGAAAAGCTGACTAATGCTGGGGGACCAATTTGTGAGGGAGGAATTTCCCAGAACCCTGGGCTAACCTGTGTGGGACTGCCTGACTCTTCCACAAAAACTAGAAATTAATTAGGACTTGGTATATATTTTAAAAATATATTTCCTCTTTAGCTTAGTGGTGAGTAAAGAAAAAGAAAAAAATATATAAATGTATATAAGTGTGAATGCATGGATATAAAGAAAGGGAATCAATTTTGAACGTGTAAGTAAGCATACATATGTTGTGGGTGCCTGTGGGAAAAATTTATCAGTAAGAGTAAGTCATCAAGGGCAGCACCTGTGCCTCAACGGGTAGGGCACTGGCCCCACATACCAAGAGTGGTGGGTTTAAACTTGGCCCTGCCTAAAATGCAAAACAAAAAAATAGTTGGGCATTGTGGCAGGCACCTGTAGTCCCAGCTACTGGGGAGGCTAAGGCAAGAGAATCACCTAAGCCTAGGAATTGTAGGTTGCTGTGAGCTCTGACGCCACGGCACTCTACCAAGGGCAATAAAGTAAGACTCTGTTTCTTAAAAAAAAAAAAGAGTAAGTCATCAAGAACAGCGGCAGATCAGTAGTTAATAGCACAGATGAGAGCTATAAAACATTCCAACTTGCTGTTCCCTATCTTTGGGGTTAATAACAGGAAAGTAAACTCAGGCTACAGTAGCCATCAGGGCCAGGGCTGCTAAGCAGACATCCATGGTGAGGCAGGAGAGGCTGACTCCTGCTCACATGCCTGAGAAGCCCGCCCTGCCATAGCCCAGTGTAGCTGGATTGTCAAATTTTTTTTTCTTGGAAGATGATCCAGAAATCTGGATTTTTGCATGAAATCTCCCAATTCACAAATGACAGCAACTACTTTAAACTTTTTCAAAAAGTGTAAAGGGGAGGCCAGGCATGGTGGCTCATGCCTATGATCCTAGAACTCTGGGAGGCTGAGGTGGGAGGATCCTTTGAGCCCAGGAGTTGGAGACCAGCCTATGCAAGAGGGAGATCCCATCTCTGCTAAAAACAGAAAAATTGGCTTGGCGCCTGTGGCTCAAGCAGCTAAGGAGCCAGCCATGTACACCTGAGCTGGCGGGTTCGAATCCAGCCTGGGCCCGCCAAACAACAATGATGGCTGAAACCAAAAAATAGCCAGGTGTTGTGGCAAGCGCCTATAATCCCAGCTACTTGGGAGGCAGAGGCAGGAGACTCGCTTGAGCCCAGGAGTTGGGGGTTGCTGTGAGCTGTGATGCCGCAGCACTCTACCCAGGGGGACAGCTTGAGGCTCTGTCTCAAAAATAAAAGAAAAGAAAAATTAGGTGGCACTGTGGCCGATGCCTTGCATGTAGTCCCAGCTACTCAGGAAGCTGAAGCAAGAGGATCACTGGAGCCCAAGAATTTGAGGTTGTTGTGAGCCATGATACCATGGTACTCTACCCAGGGTGACAGAATAAGACTCTGTTTAAAAAAAAAAAAAAACATAAATGGGGCCAGGTGTGGTAGCTCAAGCCTGTAATCCTAGCACCCTGGAAAGCTGAGATGGGAGGATCACTTGAGGTCAGGAGTTTGAGACCAGCCTGAGCAAGAGCCACACCCCCATCTCTACAAAAATGTAGGAAAATTAGCTGGGTGCTGTGGCAGGTGCCTGTATTCCCAGCTTCTCAGGAACCTGAGGCAGGAGGATCTCTTGAGCGCAGGAGTTGAGGTTGCAGTGAAGTATGATAATACCATTTCATTCCAACCTAGGTAAATGAGCAAGACCCTGTCTCAAAAGCATAAGTGGGCCCAGTGGCATCTGCCTGCTCATTGACCTAGGAAACGAGGCCAGTTGGTGGGCAGGTTGACAAAGAGATGAGCTTAAGTTCTAGACTGACTATACCAAGGGCTCCTCTGGGGTCTCCTGTAGCAGGCTGTGGAGTGGGCATGCCCAGCACAGACGTGAAGGTGGTCTTCCTGCCAGAGGTTTGGAGGGCAGAAGTTCAGTGTTACCTTGAAGGACCAAGCTGCATGCTCTGACAGCCAAAAGGAGGGGAAGTGTGGCCTGTTTCAAGGAGGGTGATTCTGTCAGGCATCATAGCACGTGTCCACCTTGCATCCTGCAAAAAAGGGGTATGCACAGTGACAGGAGGGGGAGTGGGATGGTGGGATCACTTCCTACAGCAGACTTTAAAGGCCTACAGTGCCTCCATCTACCAGGCACTGACAGATACCGGGCGAGTCACTGCCCTCATTTCTAAGTTATACTTGTGACCTTGAAGGTCCCCTTTCATTATAAAGTACAAAAACCTCCTTTCAAGAGATGAACACAAGGAGCTGGGCACAGTGGCCCACACCTGTAGTCCTAGCACTTTGGAATGCTGAGGCTGGAGGATTGGTTGAGTTTGAGGTTACATTAAGCCATGATCAGGCCACTGCACTCCAGCCTGAGTACAACAGACAGAGGGAGAGACTCTGTCTCTTTAATAAAGAAGAAGAAGAAAACGAAAAGAAAAAAAAGGGACCACAGGAATAGGTCTAGGGTCCTGGTCTGCCAGAAGCACCTGGTGAGAGTGTTGGAACCCAGGTTCCCAGGCCATCCCTGGAGATTTATGGGCTTGTGCAGAGACCTGGGTCTCAGGGGCAAGAAGAAGAGGAAGTAGCCACAGGATTGGCAGAGGGCCTTTTGGACCAGGGTCCCCTGTTCTGGGCATGAGGGGCTCTTAGCAAGGCATAAAGCACCCCACCCCAGAGTCTAATCTCACACCTAGCCAGTCCTTCCCCCAGGGCATATACTCCCCAGGGCAGTGGGGGCAGTGCCTGGCTCCAGCCTGATCATGATGCAGGCTCTTGGGCCATTTGTCAATGTATGTCCCCAGGACCAGAAGCGGATGGAGAAGATCTCAAAGCGGGTAAATGCCATTGAGGAGGTGAACAACAATGTGAAACTGCTGACGGAGATGGTGATGGGCCACAGCCAGGGGGGTGCGGCTTCGGGCAGCAGCGAGGACCTCATGAAGGTACACCTGCCCCCTCCATACTCCCTGCCCACTGCAGAGGCCCTGGCCCTGACCTGCCACCCTGCTGCCCCCAGGAACTGTACCAGCGCTGTGAGCGGATGCGGCCCACACTGTTCCGATTGGCAAGTGACACAGAGGACAATGATGAGGCCTTAGGTGAGCCCGGAACAGATGCCTGGTCAGGTCCAGACCTATTTCCCCACCTCCCGCAGGCCTTGTTCAGTATCTGCAGTTGGAAGCATCTGCCACCAGGGGGCCTCCTTCTCCAGCACTGCCCTTGGGTTTCTCCTGGAGGACTTAGGGATGAGGGATGGGCCAAGCCCCTTCACAGACATTTCATTTACTGCTCCAAGCTTCACTGGAGGGGCCGTTGTCCCCATTTCTCATCTGGGGCTTAGGGAAGGAAGTGACTTGCCCATATCACAGAGCAGATCAGTGGCACAGCCAGGGTAGACAGAAGGCCATCTGCCTCCAGTCACTCTCCCCTGCTAAAGGTGAGCTGGAAACTGAGTGAGTCCCACAGCCTGGGCACTTCAGAACTAAGCCTCTTGGCTTCTGCCGAGGCCACACACCAAGTTCTTTGAGTTCCGCCTGGGCAGCAGGCTGGGACCATCTGCTCCCCTGTCCAGCAGGAGCTCACTACACACTTCCCACGTGCCAGGTACCTGGTCCCTGCCCAAGAGGCTCTCTGCCCAGATTCCTCTAAGACCTGGCACCCAAGAGGCGAAGTTGGTGAGGGGCTTACTTGGTGTCCTAGGCCCTTGGGGATGTGACACAAGCCTCCTTGTAGAGCTTGTAGCTTAATGAGAGAAGACAGTAAACAAGTAGGGAGGGGATGAGGTGGTGCAGGGGTGGGGTTAGAGGCCTGAGGTGACTACTGAGTAAAGACCTGAAGGGGATAAAGGATGAAACCCTACAGAGGTCCCAGGGCAGCTGACAGCAGAGCCAGCCCAGAAGCCTGGAGGCAGGAGCTGTGTTCAGAGACAGCCCGGGCAGTATGGCAGAGAGTGTACCAGGAGGGTGGCAGGTATTGGAGGGCTGGGGTCTGCTTTCCTACCCTCCCCTTACGCAGGTTGGCTGGATATGGGGTGCTTATCTCCCTACTGCCTAGAGGCTCCCCATTCCTTCATCCTGGCTTCTCCCCTCCTGCCTGTTGCAGCGGAGATCCTGCAGGCCAATGACAACCTCACCCAGGTGATCAACCTATACAAGCAGCTGGTGCGGGGCGAGGAGGTCAATGGTGATGCCGCAGCTGGCTCCATCCCTGGTGAGGAGTGGCAGGAGAGTGTGCATGGATAACTGCAGTATAACCCTGGCCCCTTAAGATGGGGAAGGCCCCAGGGAGGGAGCTGAGGGTGAAGTCTGTGCCAAGCCTGCAGCTGTAGGGGAGGAAGTCTGGATGTGGGATGGAGGGGGAGGGAGCCAAGAATTTGGTGAGGGCCTGAAGAGGAAGAAGGAAGGCTTTTCTTTGATTTGACAAATCTGGCCCCCTTTGTGTAGGGTTGGATGACACCCCCAAGGCTGATTTAATTATCAGAAAATGGGAGGGAGGGTTGGACACATTAACTCTACTGACTGGGCTCTAATAAGGGTAAATGATAGCCCTGGGGGATCATAGCAGAGGTTAGAATTGGCTCTGTTGGGGAGAAGTGGGGGTGGGGACAGTACACAGAAGCAGCAAAGTTTTAGCAGGGCTTTACGAGTAGGTAGCAGTTTGCCAGGGGGAGAAGGAAATTAATCCTCAGCAGAAATGCCACTTTGTGCCAAAGAAAGGGCCACTGAGCATGTTCCAGCCAAGGGCTGGCATGACCACAGAAAGGGTAGCAGGAGGCTGGCTATGAAGGGTGGGGGCAGCTGTCCCACAACCCCTGTGGACTCCAAGAGTGAGCCAGTGTCCTCTGCTAGGGACTTACCAATGCTGCTTTCCCACCTCAGGGAGCACCTCAGCCCTGCTGGACCTTTCAGGCCTGGATCTGCCTCCTGTTGGCACCACCTACCCAGCCATGGCCTCCCACCCTGGCGAGCAGGCAAGCCCCGAGCAACCCAGTGCCTCAGTTTCCCTGCTTGACGACGAGCTCATGTCTCTGGGTGAGGAAGGGGCCAGGCCCAGAGGAGGGTGTGCTCAGCAGCACCTGGCAACTTATACACCTAGCACCCATATCATGTGCTCCCAAGGTGGATCCTGTGAAGGACATGGGATGGGCATTATGACCTTTCCACAGCAGGGGAAGCTGAGGCTTAAGGGAGTCAGAGTTTGTGCAAGGTCACTTAGTCAAAGGGTGAGACTGGCCAGCCTTTAAAACAGCCTTTGGTGGGCGGCGCCTGTAGCTTAGTGGGCAGGGTTCGAGCCACATATACCGAGACTGGTGTGTTCGAACCCAGTCCGGGCCTGCTAAACAACGACAACTGCAACAACAACAAAAAAGCCAGGCGTTGCGGCGGGCACCTGTAGTCCCAGATACTTGGGAAGCTAAAGCAAGAGAATTACTTCAGCCTAAGAGTTTGAGGTTGTTATGAGCTGTAATGCCACGGCACTCTACCCAGGATGACATAGTGAGACTCTGTCTGAAAAAAAAAAGTTGAGTAATTTTTTCACTCTCTGAGAGGAAAAGAGGGAGCACTCTGGGCTACATGGCACCCAGAAGTTCCAAAGAAACCAAGGTCAGAGCACAAGGGACTGTGTGACCCTAGCTGGTCCTTGGCCAGGCCAAGGCTCTAGAACCCAGCAGGGGACCAATGCTCACCCCTAGGAAGAAGCAAAGCACTCCCAGCTGCCCAAAGTGTTTTCAGGTTTCAGTCTCGAGTACATTGGCCTATCAGAGACTTTAGATCCAGAAGAAGGTAACACATGTAATGGACTCCTCATAATGGCTGCTGAAGGGATGAAAACATAGGGGTGTGGCTCGGCGCCTGTGGCTCAAGTGTCTAAGGTGCCAGCCACATACACCTAAGATAGTGGGTTTGAATCCAGCCCAGGCCCGCCAAACAACAATGATGGCTGCAACCAAAAAATAGCCGGGCATTGTGGTGGGCACCTGTGGTCCCAGCTACTTGGGAGGCTGAGGCAGGAGACTCGCTTGAGCCCAGGAGTTGGAGGTTGTTGTGAGCTGTGATGCCACAGCACCCTACCCAGGGGGACAGCTTGAGGCTCTGTCTCAAAAAAATAAGCAAAAAAAAGAAAACATAGGGGTGTTAGGGCCCTGTCACAGAATCTTGTAGGGCATGTTGAGGTGCCATAATTTAGAAGCCAAGAGTCAGACCGTGTTCTCCTGAGCCAGCCTGAAGTAAAAACCACACCTGATGGCCTTGAAGAAGCTCTGAGGGTTCTGGGGGTCCCAGGCAAGGTCTACCCAGACCAATGGGCATTTAAGGAGTACCCACACAGTACTTGCTGCCATGCTGTTTCTTGTAGCAGTCCTCACAGCCATGAATAGCCCCACTTTATAGATGAGGAAATTGAGGCTTAGAAAGGCTGGGAAACTTGTACAAAAAGGGCTTCAGGATCTTTACTAGGTACTTTGGCTCTGAAGCCACACTCTGAGCCCTCTGCTGCTCTGACACATTGTCCATAAGCAAGAAGAGGAAAGTGAGGACTTGGAGGGAGAGATGAAGGGGGGAAGATAGGCCAGGTCATAAGCTCCCTTTGTGGATCCATGAGCCAGCACCCTACCAAAGAGGCTGACTTAGGAGTTGCACTCAGCTGTCCCTCTTCATTGAGAGCCAAAGGGTGACTAGGGAGAAGAGACCCTATGCCCTGTTCTATAGAGAGACAAAGGATGGTCTAGTGACAGGAAAGCTCACTCAAGTCTTCCCCCATAGGGCAAGCACTAGACATCTACCTGTCGAGGCAGCTGCATAGGGAAATAATGGCAGGACCACTGGCCCAGCACATGACAAGCAAGGTGTGCTCTGTACTTCCTGTCCCAGAACCCTGAGCCTCTAGCTCCCTTCTGGTTTCATCTCAAAGGCAAAGACTGTGGGCATCGGAAGCAGAGGCGCCAGGGTAGCCTGCAGCCAGCTCTGGGGGGAGGGAAGCCTGGAGCCACAGAGGGACTTGTCCTACTGTTCTTCATGGCAGGAAGCATGAGGGGTAGGGACAGGGATCCTGTCAAAGAGGGTGTTCCTGGCACTGTTCAGGCACTTCTGATGCATCTAATTTATCACAATTCTCTAATGAAGTTCGTGCTATTGTCTCCATTCTACAGATCAGGCTGAGTCACCAGTGCAAGGGCGCAGAGCTGTGGCAGAGCTGTTTCCAAACTCTGGCAATCAGGCCGTGTTTTGCCTAAGTCTGGACTCTGCTCCTTTACAGCTGTGCAACCTTGGGCAGGTCACTTAACCCCTCTGAGCATCCATTTCTTTGTCCCTAATAAGAAGACTGAGACCCCACCCCTGTCTCTTAAGATTGTTTGAGGATTAAGCAAGACCAGCATCTGAAGGGCTTGACACATCGAGCACACATAAATGTTAGCAGTTACCACATTGTTATCTCTTTTCTCAAAGAGATACTTCTAGAAGAGGGGCCCACCTGTCACAGCTTCCTGGCATCCTTACCTGTCACATAGCACTTCAATTTGGACCACAGTTATTCAGGATTTGCTAGAACCAGGATAACTTGTCTTTCTAGGTCAAATCTGGGGTGAACTTGGCTAGGAACATTCCAGGGCAGCCAGAGGTCAGGCTGGCTGGTGACCTGCTGCCTCCCGATCAGCAGGCCGGTTTACAGGCCATCCTAAGGCCCCCTGCCCTCCTTAGCACCAGTCTACCAGGCTGCTTGGCACATGCCGGGGCTAACAGGGCCTTCAAAGCCTGCCCCAGGCCAGGATGTCATATGCATGGGAACACTGGCTCAGTGCAGTGCCTTGCCCAGGGTTACTCAGAGTTGGTCATGAGGCCGGCACAGTGCTGCTTCCTGCTCACCTGGATCCTCTCCCCAGCATCCCAGCTCTGGCTCTGTTCCATGCCCGCTGATGAGTGAAAACTAAAGTCCTGATGTCAGTCGTCATATTGGCTTCTGGGTGTCCTTGCCAGGAATAGGGGAAGCGAGTGCAGGGCAGGCAGGACCTTTGGTTTCTAGTTCTGTTGTGCTACTGGTTCCTCTGAAAGTGTGGATTTCTCCCCTCTGAGCTAAGCCTCCCAGGAAATGGGGAGGGAGCTGGGGAGCCCCAAGCCAGCACACACTACCCCTCAGCTCTCTGGCCTCTGTGGGTCAGCCCAGTCCTTTCACCTCTGTCCTGCTTTCCCTCAGGCCTCAGCGACCCCACACCCTCTTCAGGCCAGAGTTTGGATGGTACTGGATGGAACAGCTTCCAGGTAGGAGGGGACTAGGAACTAGCCTGGCCTGTGCCAATCCCAGGGCAGGGCAAGTGGGACAAGCAGCCTGAGAGGAACAATAGAGGGACATCTGGGCTCTGTGCTGGAGGGCCCTGGGGGAGGAGTAGCCCAGGGGATGGAGGCACACACCCCAAGGTAGAGGGAAGCAGCCAATTCTTTCTTCACCTCCAGCTGCGTCTCCCTCAAGTCTCAGCTTCAGGGCTACAGCCTAGCCTTTGGGGTTAGGATGGGTGTCCCCTCCTTCTTTCCTTTCAGGGTGACTTTTAAGTCCTTGGAAGGTAGAGCCTCCAACCAGGCCCAGCCATCCTGCATCATAGATAGGGATGGGGTCCCATCTCTCTGGAACTTTTTCCCAGATGTCACCTACATGGGAGCCTCAGGGCAGGGCCTGGTAACCCTGACACTTTAAGACAGCTTCACCCACCAGCGTCTTTTGCTTATTGTAGTCATCGAGTACTGCAGAGCTCCCAGCCCCTGCTCCAGCCCAGGCCCCCAGCATGGACAGCCGGCCCCCAGCACAGACATCCCTGCCAGCCAGCAGTGGTCTGGATGACTTGGACCTCTTGGGGAAGACACTCCTGCAGCAGTCATTGCCCCCGGAGTCCCAGCAAGTGCGGTGGTGAGGGCGTCCTGGCTGCTAAGGGGGGGTGGGGAACACTCCCTGTTCCCACAAACCAGCAGCTTCTGGGCGTGTCCTGGCCCAGGCCCAGCAGAGAGGCTCATCACTGGTTTGTTCCAGGAGCAGCAGGTGCTGAACACTCGCCTCTGGGAACACAGCATGATCAAGGCAGGCTCAGTGCCTATCTCAGAGCACAGAGTTTGGAAGAGAAAGTGGACCTGTGCCTAGTTACACAGCCACCCCAAGGCATTCCAGCCTCAAAAGATAGGCCAAAGACCTATAGGGCCAGCAATTGGGGTGACAGAACTGAGGGGCAAGTTGGGTAGGGGTGTCCTAAAAGGCAAGGAGACCCCAAGCCACAGAGACAGCCATGTATCAGGGACAGAGCTGGGAAGCTCAGTCTCTCCTGTGCCCTTGATGGTTTGGCCACCAAAGAATCACTTTTTTTTTTGAGACAGAGTCTTACTATGTCGCCCTTGATAGAGTGCTGTGGTGTCACAGTTCACAGCAACCTCCAACTCTTGAGTTTAAGCGATCCTCTTGCCTCAGCCTCCCAAGTAACTGGGACTATAGGTGCCCACCACAATGCCCGGCTATCTTTTTTTCCTTTTGAGACAGTCTTTCACTTTGTCACCCTCAGTTGAGTGCTGTGGCATCACAGCTCATAGCATCCTCAAACTCTTGGGCTCAAGCGATTCTCTTGCCTCAGCCTCCCAAGTAGCTGGGACGACAGGCACCTCCCACAACACTTGGCTATTTTTTATTGCAGTTGTCATTGTTGGTTTGCTGGCCCAGGCCAGGTTCAAACCTGCCAACTTCAGTGTATGTGGCTAGCGTCGCAACCACTGTGCTATGGGCACAACCACTGTGCTACGGGTGCAACCACTGTGCTACGGGCGTGGGGCCTATTTTTTGTTGTTGTTGTTACAGTTGTTACAGTTGTTTGGCAGGCCAGAGCCGGGTTTGAACTCTCCAGCTCCAGTGTGTGTGGCTGGTGACCTAGTCACTAAGCTACAGGCACTGAGCCCACTTTTTTTTTTTTTTTTGAGCCAGAGTCTTACTCTGTCACCCTCAGTAGAGTGCTATAGCATCATAGCTCATAGCAACCTCAAACTCCTGGGTTCAGATGGTCTTCTTGCCTCAGCCTCCCAAATAGCTGGGATTATAGGTGCCCACCACAATGCCTTATAGTTTTTCTATTTTTAGCAGACAAGGTCCCACTCTTGCTCTGGCTGGTCTCTAACTCCTCTGAGCTCAAGCATTGTACCTGCAGGGCCTCCTAGAGTGCTACAATTATAGACATGAGCAACCACACCTAGCCAAAGAATCACTTTTTTTTTCCTTTGGAGACAGTGTTACTTTGTCACCCTTGTAAGTGCTGTGTGATCATAGCTCATGGCAACCTCAAACTCTTGGGCTCAAGTGATCCTCTTGCCCCAGCCTCCCAGGTAGCTGGGACTACAGGCGCCCACCACAAACCCTGGCTCATCTTTTAGAGACGGGGTCTCACTCTTGCTCAGGTTGCCCTTGAACTCCTGAGCTCATGCAGTCCACCTGCCTTGACCTCCCAGTGTGCTGGAATCACAAGCATGAGCCACCATGCCCGGCCCAAAGAATCACTTCTTAATACACTGTCCCCCAATAAGGGAGAAGCAGCAGCCAGCCCCCCGGCTCACACTCCGGGACCTACAGAATAAGAGCAGCAGCTGCAGCTCCCCCAGCTCCAGTGCCACCAGCCTGCTCCACACCATGTCCCCAGAACCTCCTGGGCCTCCACAGCAGCCTGCACCAACAGAGCTCTCTCTGGCCAACATCACTGTGCCCCTGGAGTCCATCAAGCCCAGTGAGTAGGGCTGCATGCAGGTACAGGGGCTCCATCTGGGAAGAGAGATGGGACAGCAGGGCTCTCCTGGCCCTGCACTAGCTACCTCCCTGGAGAACTCTGAGCAAAGTTGTTCCCTTCTAGGACTCAGTTTCTTCATCTCCCCTAGAGTGATCCAAAGACCGCTTTACAAACTCTAGGGTTACACAGGCAAGATGCCTTCTTAGCCCTGGATCCACCTCACCTCCCCGGAAAGACAAGGGCCAGGACACAGAGGGTTTGGGGTCTCCTCAAGAATATAAATCTAAGCCATGATAAAGGACCCAGGTCCAAGGCTGGGCTTTTTCCTGCCCAGGAGCAGTAGGGGACCACTTTCCTACACTGTCCCTGAACAGACAAGTGAGTACTGCTAGCTTCTTGACATTGTCCTTCTCTGTGGACAGTGAAAGTTCTGTGCCGCCCCCCACCCCATAACCAAAGACATTACACTCTCAGTTTCCTGGGAGGTGAGAAGAGGCACCCCCTCCCTTATCAGGAGGAGGACTCAAGTTCAGAGAGGGGGAATGACTGTAGCATGGTCACACAGCAAGAGCACAACCTCACCCACAGCCCTTCACTCCAGGACTCCAGGAAGCAGCCACACTGGGGCAACCTAGGTATAACTCTGCTCCAGGTTGGGTATGCTGCTTCTCCCATCAGATTGGAGGTTCACCTGTTCTTCCCAGGCACTGGTCTGTATCCCTGACTGCCCTGCTGCCCAGAGTCAAGGCAAGGCCCAGGATGAGGGCTTTGTTTGCTCATTTCTAGCAGAGCAACCAGCACCAGCTGTGGGAGCTGGATGGGTACGTGTGGCTGCAGCTGCCTCATCACTCTCCACCCTTCTTCCCACAGGCAGCATCTTGCCTGTGACCGTGTATGACCAGCATGGCTTCAGAGTCCTCTTCCACTTTGCCCGTGACCCGCTGCCGGGGCGCTCCGACGTACTGGTGGTGGTGGTTTCCATGCTGAGCACTGCCCCCCAGCCCATCCGCAACATCATTTTCCAGTCAGCTGTCCCCAAGGTGACCCAGACAGCGTGAACAGGGCAGGCCTCCCTCATCTCAAGGCAGGGTGATTTGGGCTTGGTGAGGAACCAGCTGGCAGGGTCTTTGCTGGGCTTTGGGGGTAGGAGGGACCCCTAGAACAGAGCCCTAGGACCCCTGAAGGGGAGCAGGCAGACGGGGTCTGGTTGCTTGGGAGTGGGGGAAGGGCTAGCTGTACCCCTCCTGCCCCACTGTCTACAGGTCATGAAAGTGAAGCTACAGCCACCCTCAGGCACGGAGCTGCCAGCATTTAACCCTATTGTCCACCCCTCTGCTATCACCCAGGTCTTGCTTCTTGCCAATCCCCATAAGGTGAGTGGTCTAGCTGTGGTAGGGTGGTACTGGGGGTACATCCTCTCCTGCTCTGACCCCTCTGCCTTCACTGTCTCTGCCTCAGGAGAAGGTTCGCCTCCGCTACAAGCTCACCTTCACCATGGGCGACCAGACCTACAATGAGATGGGGGATGTGGACCAGTTCCCCCCACCTGAAACCTGGGGGAGCCTCTAGAGCAGAAGGGCTGGGGAGAGATGGGAGCAGAGGGACTAGACACAATCCAGCCTGGGCCAGAGGCTATGGTGGCCAAGGACATCCTTTGCCCCCCATGGCCATTTACCCCAGACCTGGTGCTTCTCCCCTCACCCCCATGGCCCTCCTGCTTTGCCCTGTCTTCTGCTGAGCCAAACCCAGCAGAAGGCTGGACCCGGATTTGCACTACTGGGGTTTCCATCATCAGCAGGAGCCCAGAGTGTCCAGGGACTGTATGGCCCTGAAAAAACTTGGGGTCGTGGGGAAGAAGCGTAGCTGTCGGAAGGGCCAGAATCTCAGGCCTGGCCCCGACCCCAGCCTGGGGTGGGATCTTCCCCGCCTGTCTTTTATGCCTTATGGGAAGGCCCAGCCATAACTCGGGGGCCATGCTGGAGCTGGAGACCAGCTCAGGCCTCCTCCATTGGAACCCCATGACTGGGGAGATGACACCTATACCCATAACTGTTTGCACTCTCTGGTGTGTGATTTGACTCTCTGCTTTTCTTTTGGAGTGACCCTGTGGTCATAGTCTTGGGGAGGCAAGCTGGGGGAGCCCCACCTGGTCCCACTCCTGGGGGAGGTCACCACTTGTTGTTCGGCCCTCTTGAGAGGCCTTGGGGGCCTGAGGGTGATGCCAGAGGTGAGTGGCTCCTGTGGGGGCTCTGCAGGGCTCCTAGAGTTCTCAGTCTGTCTCCTTCACTCATTGGCCTTCTCTGAGGCCTCCTGTGAGCATCTCACGTCTGTCTATCCATCTGTCCTGGGTCAGAAGTGGAGTCAGTGTGTGAGTAGAGAGCAGGAGTATTTATGAAAATAAAACATCCTTTTTCCTGGACCATCTGCTCTCATGGCCCTTCTGAGGTGGAGGGAAACAGAAGGGGTCTAGGAGTTGGGAGACCCTGGGGCTGCCCTGTACACCTCTCTGCTTCCAGCTCTGGAGGTCAGGCCATGACCACTCTCCCCACCACCCCTAGGCACTGTACTGGAAGAGGCCCTGCTCAGGGGCCTGTGGCGGACCAGAGCCATCCCAGTTGGAAGTGAGCGGCCACCAGGGAGCCCCAGCTGCTGCCGACACTGACAGGGAGGCCCCTGGCTGCTCGCAACTTCCTCTTGATGTGCTCAGCCCTCAAAACACAACCCTGATGCTGCACTACCCTGGACATCTGTGCCCAACTTCTTCCTTTCCCCAAGGGCTGCTCCCAAGAAGCAGGGCACCAATTGTAGCTCATTTCAGAATAGGCCCAGGTTCCTTCAGCTGGGCCCCCGCCACTCCCAGCTGCAGCTCACTCTCTCCTCATGTTATCAGGATCTTCTATAATTAGGTACTGGGGTCCAGGCTCTGGGCGTTGCTGCGGCCACCCAGCTGGTGGGCCCACCAGCACAGGGCAAAGCAGAGTAAGGGGGAGTCGGTCTGGGGTATGGGCCACCATGTGTGGACGGTCAGCACAACACCTGCTCTGATGAGTTGAGGGAAGGCTTTCGCCATTTCTTCTCCCAAGCAGATGAGTTCATTAAAGACCCTGGGAATGGGTGGGGCCTGTGGTTCAGTGGGTAGGGTGCTGGCCCCATATACCAAGGGTGGTGGGTTCAAACCCAGACCCAGCCAAACTGCAACAAAAAGCCAAGCGTTGTGGTGGGCCCCTGTAGTCCCAGCTACTTGGGAGGCTGAGGCAAGGGAATTGCCTAAGCCCAGAAGTTAGAGGTTGCTGTGAGCTGTGATGCCACGGCACTCTACCGAGGGTGATAAAGTGAGACTCTGTCTCTACAAAAAAAGACCCTGGGAAGTCCCACATTTAAGAAAACATTTTCACTTTGTCTAATCTAGTGTTACTCAATCTTTACTTGGCTACTGAACTTTCCATAGGTACTGCTGAGACATGCTAGCCAGCCTCCCCAACTCCCCGGCCTTTAACATCTATCAGCAAATGAGGGGCCCCTGTGCCAGGCCCACATTGGAAGTGCAGGCCAAGGGCACAAGAGCCTCCTGTCAGATAGCACAGCCCTCCAGACAGGGCCTGGCCTTCAGGTTTCTCAGACACCCTATCTTCCCAGCCCTGTGGCCTGTTCCTGTTCCCCTCCCCCACAGGACTCTTGCCTTAACACTTGTCACATCTCCCAAAGACTTTCCAGTTGGAAGGTCTTTCTAAATGATATGAAACCATATTGCCTGCCATGTCTGCCAAGGGTGCTGAGATCTTACCTTAAGCATAGTCTCATTAGTGGCCATTGAAGAGGGGAACACATGAGACTGGGAGTCAGAAGTCTAGGAGTGGGTCACTAGCTTGCTGTTTGAGCAAGTTGCTTCCCTTTCTGGCTCTGGGCTCCTTGTTTGACAAAGTGAGAGGGACCCAGTAAGTTCTAGGCCTCTCTGAGGACTCCTTAGGCAGAAGGGGCCAGGCTGTCATCTTTGGAGTATGTTCCAGAATACTGCAGGGACACTTGTTCCTAGCCCACCCAGGGCAATGCTGGGCACAACCCTGTCCCTAGAGCTCACAGGCTTCTGGGGACTTGTAAGCCAAGAGCTCAGTGTGGTACCCTGAGAGCTAGGTCATGAGGCACCACAGGAGCCCTGCATCTGTCTGAGATTCGGGGGGCGGGGGATGTCTAACTAGAGAAGGCAACCCTTGGCCTCTGCTACCTGGAGAGGTCATTCCCCAGATGCTGTGTGTTGATGCAGACAAAGGTCAGACTACTGCACAGGAATCACACAGCCTCCCTCTGAAGTTCTCAGGAGCTGGGGTGGGGTGCACTGGGAAGGTGTGTCCTCTGGCTTTTGAAAAGTAGCCTCCGCCACCATGACAAGAGCAGCTGGACTTCCCAGACCATGAAGCCACACCTGCATTTCTATTCATTTGGTCAGAGGCAACAGTAATTTTGGTTTTTAGCAACTGCAGCACACTGCTCATCTCATAGTGGCCATGAGAAACGGAGAGGCTCCTGCTTGCTCTCTTGATGCCCCCTACTTCCGCTCTCTTAGAGCCTCTCGACCAGGACACAGTCCCAGCAAGGCAGGTAAGAGGAGCCAGTGCTAGGCCAGGCTCTATGCTAGACCTTATCCCCACAGCCTCCACTCAACCCTCTCAACTGCCCTATGAGAATAAGAAGGGAGGCGGCTCAGGGCAGCCACATTAGGAGCTGGGTCTGCACCACCAGTGTGACAAGAGGTATCTGCTGTGACAGCACATCACCCTCCTGACCTCAAACCCCCAGCCCTCTGTCATACTGCTGTCCTTTGGACCTGGGGTTCAAGACACTGCCCCAGGACTATCAGGATTATGGTGAAGTCTGGGCCTCTGCCCCACTGCAGGGTTTCCTGAAAAGTCCTTTTGTCTCAGGGAGGAGGGCAAGGGAGTTTTTAGAGCCCCAGAGATCACACCATGCACCCAGCTGCCCTGGGCGGAAGTCTCCACTTTGGAGGGCAGTGGTATATGATATGGCCACAAACAAGCAATTTGTCAAAAGTGTCTAAAATGGGATGTTTTTGCTCCTGCGGCTCCATGGCTGACCCCTGCCACCACCACCTCCCTGCCCACATCCTGCTCAAGCTTCACCAGCAAATGCTACCAAGGCTGTCACAGGCTTTTGCAGACAAATCTGTACTGTGGCTGCAAGTGGCCCAGGGGTTAAGGTGGAGGAAGGGCCAGCAGTTATGGAGTTCTCCACTAGTGCCATCTGGCACAGCGGGACAGCAAGCGTAGGCTTCAGAAACTGTCATATCTGCTAACTTGGCCTGTACCATTTGCCCAAGTAGGAGCCTTGGGTCAGGAGCCTCTGCTACTCACCTGTAAGATGGGGACACTGGAGGAGGTGCTAAATCACATGATGACAAATGCCATTGCCGTGAGGCTACTAGACATATTCAGGGGTACCTGAGGCAGGAATGGGGGTAAAAGGTCTTTCCATTCCTGACCTTTTTTGTTTTGTTTTTTGTTTGTTTTTCCTTTCCTGACTTTCAGCAGGCTGGTTAATAATAACTTGGAACTGCCAGGCAGTTTTCTAAGCATTATACACACACACACACACACACACACACACACACACACATATATATACACATATATATTAGCTCATTTAATCCTAACACCCCATAAGGTAGGTACTATTATTTCCATTTTGCTGAGGACACTGAGGCTCAAAGAGGTAAACTGTCCCACCCAAGGTCACCCACCAAGTAAGTGCCTGATCCTGGCCAGCTGGCCCCATCCTTAAGCTGTTTCTACTGTTTTGGGGGTTACAGATAAGTGTCTGCTGATGGAATGTCCTCACTTGCCCTTCACATCAGCTGTGGTTATTGAGCCCCCATGACTGGTACCTACTGGGCCCCAGGGAATCCTGCAGGAGCCAGATAAGACCCAGCCTGGGGGGAAAGCTCCCAAGTCCACAGGCCCCTTGATTGGGGAAGGGCTACAGGAGGAGTTAACTGGCAACCTGTAAGGTCCCCCTATTATGCCTATAGTTCAAAAAACCATTATGCCAACACTCACTGATGGAAACTACTGAGTCCCTAAGTTTCTGATGATAATATCCTTCAAAGGAACAGCCTATGACACAACTTTTGGAGCTTTCATCCTTCTATGATTCAACATCCATGTGTGACAAGGGCAGGCCTTAAAATACACTGATCACTTAGCCAAGAGGCACGGGGCCCCACCTAAACCAGACCCCTGGGTCTGGCTAGAGGGGAGCGTGGAGACCCAGGCAGGGGTGGGAGCTCAGTAGTCTCCTAATATGACTCCCATTGTTTCCACTGTGGCTGCTGTTATAGCCCATGTGGCCTGACCCCTCACCAGGTCAGATCTGGGGCTCAAGCCTGGGCAAGCCTAGGAGGGACAGAGATACAAGCCAGGTCTTGCCCTCAGGGACCTTCAGACCAGCTGGGGATCTGGACAAGTCCAGGCTTGGTGTGGTCTAAGCTAGAGGCTGGGCTGAAATAGAGCAGGGGCACCTCATAGTCTGGAGACTGCCCAAGGGGTCATAAAGGAGGCATTTGAGGTTCCCTTGGCACGACACCCCCAATCACTGGACAGCAGCCTTCTTGGTGGGAAAAGGGGGGTGAGGAGGGAACTTTGCCTGGCATCTCCTCATTCTGGCCCAAGCCTTTGATCCTGGCACCTTCCAATTTTAGCCAGGGATTCCATACTCAGGTGGGCTCCCAGCTGGGAGGCTCTGGCTCTGGCAGCAGCAGCTGGTGAGTTCCCTTCTCAGTGGCTCCCAGCCTCCATGGAGGCTGCCAGACTCTCCCTTTAGAAAACGAGAGGGCAGCCATGTACCAGGCTCTATGCTAGGCTCTGGCAATATGGAGATATCTGGGGCCAACCTTCTGCCTTTGAGAGGTGTCTGGTCTGTCCACCTACACACAGTAGGTGCTCAAGTAGTGAAAAACCAAACTGAAACTGACCAAGCAAAGTGCAATAGATGTGGACTCTGCTGCACATCCTTCCTTCCCCTCCCCTGCCTGAGGGCTCCTGTGCCTGAGGGGCTCAAGTGCAGGGTAGGAGCCTACAGTTTCCCAGAGGCACTCACATCTTGTATTAACTAGCAGTTTCAGGGCACCTACTGTATGCCCAACTCTGTTTTGAGTGGGGGGCCAAAGATAACTCCTGGTGAGTTTAGGGGGTCAGAGCAGCACTCACATCATTGCCTTAGAAGAAGGAAGGCAGGGATTGATGCCATTTGCCAGGAGGAATGAGAGATCTTCACAAACAGAGGAAACTGTCCATACTCAGGGCAGATGTGGGAAACGGTGTCAGGGAACTTTGGGGGCTGGAGGGTGGCACAACCCCCTTAAAGGGAACAGGGGCTGGGGTCTCTTGTCACTCTGCAGGATGGGCAGGCCCAAGGCATTTAGTCCACGGGACCATTAGAGACAGCAAGACCTGAGTTCAGGGACTTGTCCAAGGGTACACAGCCGCCAGAGGCCTCAAGAAACCGAAGCTCCCAGCCAGTCAGCCAGCAGGGGTTAGCTCCAGAAGGGGCCTGAAGTCCTCTAGGGGAGGAAGTCCAAAGCAGCATCGCTGTGGGGCCCAGATGGGCCAAGACAGGTCAGAAAGGTCTGTCCTTGATGCATCTCTCCTAAGCCTGGAACCCTCTTTCCCCTTTAAGAGGGTTGCGAAGGTTATTTATACCGGAGCCTGCGGGCGGGTGTGGCAGGAGCGGGCTTACCTGCTTCCCGCCACCCGGGCGGGCGGGGCACACCGGGGAGGAGGAGCTGGGCACATAACCTGTGGACCGCCCGGACGGCCAGACAGACACTCACCGGGGCCGGGCTGGGGTCTCCAAGGGGCCCGGAAGCTGAGGGAGAGCGAGAAAATCAACTTGGAGAGAGGAGTGACCTGGGGGCCGGGGGCGGAGTCGCGAGCGGAGGCGGAGAGAACCGGCCGCCAGCAAGGGCCCAGAGCCGCGAGCTCGGCTGCCCAGGAAGCGACAGCGCCGCCCACCCATCCGGGGCGAGAGCGCGCAGCGGCAGCGGCAGTCCGGTGGGGGGCTGCCCAGGCCTTCACCCTCCGTGACCCTGAGCCCCAGCCGCCCCCAAGATGATGAAGAGGCAGCTGCACCGCATGCGGCAGCTAGCCCAGACGGGCAGTTTGGGACGGTGAGTGTCACCCGCTTCCAGTCCCGAGTCTTACCCCTGCAGGACCCGAGGGGGCGTAGAAGGGTGCGGGGAGACGGGGTGAGGGAACCTGAGGACACCCGGCAGCCACCCTGTGACCAGCCAAAGCCTTGCCCTCTCCTGACCCCTTCTGAATGAACGCTGCCCGGATCTCCCAGGCAGAGCAGGAGGAGCAGACGCTGGCCTTTGGGGGAAGGGGCACTCCATCTCCGTACAGATAGGAGGGGGCTGTAGGGGGATAATGTGCTCTCACCAAGGATGCTGCGACTTCGTTGCCCCCAGGAGCTTCTGAGTGGACAGTCCTCTCTGGCCTCATTTGTTCCCTCTGGAGATTGGGGCAGTTAACCACGTCTGACTGGGTGGAGGAGGGGAAGAGTTCATTAGGGCCCCAGTTCATGGGGGAGGGGAGGACAAGGGTCCTGTCCTGGTGTGAGGAAGGGCCTGCCCCTGTCTGAGCCTCTCTTCCGCCCCCCCCCCCCCACCACCACCCAGAGGCCGCCTGCTTCTCTATCTTGCTTCTGCTTTTCCCAGACTCAGGTGGAAACATCCCCAGGTCTCCCGGTTCCCACCCGCAGCCCCTGAACTAGGGGAGAGTGAGGGCAAGGCCGGAAGTTTGGGGAGCTTCTGAGGGCCTATCTTCTCTGCTCCTCTTCCCCAGCCTTGGGAGTTCCCCATTCTCTGAGCCCAGGGGAGGGGCCTGGGTGTCCAGAAACCTGGTTCTAGTCTCACACTGGCACAGACACCTGTGTGAGCTCCGGGCAGTCAGGCCACCTCGCTGTGTGTCTTTGGGGGTCTCAGCATCCCTCATGTGTCCTAGGGCAGGGGCCTAGGGCCTGTGCTCCCTTGCCACAGCTATAGTCACAGTCCTATGTGAACTGACAGCCCCAGAGTCTGAGCTCCCACACTTCCCGTTCTTGGGGCCAGCATGGGTCTCCTCTTCCTGGGGTGGGCAGAAGAGAAGCTTTGACCCTGTGTCCCGAAGCTGGGCCTGGGCAGGTCTCCCAGCACCCCCTTTAGTTTCATCCATCTGCCCTCTCTCTCTCAGGACACAGCCCTGGGTGGAGAAGGAAAAAGTCTTGTATCCTATTCCTGCCCCCATGGAATGTGCTCCGACTGGGATGAGGCACACTGGCCACCCAGGGCGGGTCCCACCTGGGAGGGGCACTGGAAGCAACTGGTGCCCTGCTTGGGGGCAGGGGAGGCAGGGGCCTTCCTAATCCAAGCCGGCTCAGCAGCAGCTCTCTCCCCCTGCAGCACCCCGGAGACCGCAGAGTTCCTGGGTGAGGACCTGCTGCAGGTACATGCCTGGGCTGGCAGGTGGGCGGGCAGGCCCTTGCAGGCTGTCAGAGAGGGCTGGGGGGGGAGTGCCAGGTAGGGGCCTGGGTTGTCATTCCCCAAGATGATGGTCATGGGGTCCTTGCAGGGAGGAAACAGGTTCCCACTCTGGGGACACAACTTCCCTTGATTCTAACCCCACCCCACCCCCCACCACACCTCTCTCCCAGGTGGAGCAGCGGCTGGAGCCAGCTAAGCGAGCAGCCCACAATGTCCACAAACGGCTGCAGGCCTGTCTGCAGGGACAGAGCGGGGCAGACATGGACAAGCGGGTGGTGAGCAGGTGTCCCAAGAAGGAGAGCCCCGAGCAGGAGGCCTCAGTCCAGTTGAGGGGAGAGTCTGGTTGGGACTGGGTTCTCTCTGCCAGTCTGAGCCTCTGGCACCAAAGGCCTGGAGACTGCCCTGTCTATGGCCAAACTGGCACTATGGTCAAAAGACACTATGTCTTCCCCAACCCATCTGGATGCTGCCTCCCTCTGCACCAATCCCTGGTCTCTCTGGTTTCAAAGCTAATGGTCTCCATGACTCCAGTGGGAGTGTGGGGGGCATGTTTTGGAATCAGTCAATAATTCAGTGTGGCCAAAACAATTAAATGTGGTAGGAGTAGGGAGTTGGGGATCAGGGCATCAAGGAAGGGAGAGTTCAGAAGAGGCTAGATTAGCCACATAAGCCCTGGGGCAGGGGAAAGGGTCCCCACTCCAAGGCCACCTCCTCCTTTCATTCTTCCTCCAACTGTGTGACCTTGGGCAAACTCTACCTTCTTTGTGTCTCAGTTATCTGCTCTGTGATGGGACTTAGTCATCCCTTCCTGCCCAACCAAGTGGCTTCTGGAAGGCAGAGGGGCTGTGGGGGAGAGGACACCAGGTGGATGAGGGCTCTGTACCTGGTCACAGGGAAATGTCACCTATCCCATGCCTGTCATCATCCTGTTTCCCTCCTGGGTTCCCTCCTCCCTGCCCCAAGGGCCCCGCCTGATGCTCAGGCACTCGCACTCATCTCTCCCCACCCTCCCTGCAGAAAAAGCTTCCCCTCATGGCTCTGTCCACCACAATGGCCGAGAGCTTCAAGGAGTTGGACCCTGATTCCAGCATGGGGTGAGCACAGACAGGATCCAGCCCTCACCTGGGAAGGCTAAGAAGCTATCTGGGCTGCATGGGGCCAACATTAGATAAATGGTCAGGCCGTGTTCAGTTCAGTGAGGCCTAGCAGATAGAGGAGAGATGGGACGGGCAGGAAACATTCGGGAGGAGACACCCCCCCCCCCATTGCTTCCAAGGGAGGCAAAGGGATTCCAGAGCTGGGGCCCACTAGGCACTGTGTCCACAGGAAGGCCTTGGAGATGAGCTGTGCCCTCCAGAACCAGCTGGCCCGCATCCTGGCCGAGTTTGAGATGACTCTGGAGAGGGATGTCCTGCAGCCACTCAGTAGGCTGAGTGAGGTGACCTATCCCCAGATTCCCTAGCCTTCTAGCTCTCCCTCCTCGCCCAGCCCACTGACCCCCACCCCCATGCCTGCCCTCAGGAGGAACTGCCAGCCATCCTCAAGCACAAGAAAAGCCTACAGAAACTTGTATCTGACTGGAACACCCTCAAGAGCAGGTGGGAGACACAGCCGCTGGGGAGGGGGGATCCTACCTGGTTCAGTTCTCTAGATGATCATAGAGCTTTTGGGCCCTGGCCACACTAGGAGGACACCATAGGCTCCCACTGGGTTTGGTGTAAGTACTTGTGCACACGTGTGGTCCACAGGAACACATATGAATATACATTCAAGAGTGTGCACATGCTTCTCACAGCTGGTGCTGAGGGTGACCCCAAAGTCTAGGAAAGCCTAATCCTGGAAGATCCCTGGAGTTGCCCCGCCCTCCATGCGGATCACCAAACCTACCACCAGGGGTCAGCTCAGAGCACTCATGGCCCAGACTGGGCAGAGGCCAAGGGCCAGTAGCGCTCTGCATTTACATCCATAAATCCTAGAATCCTATGTATGGAGGGACACTTGGCTCTGGGCATGCAACAAGGCTGCTAATGAGCCCACCTTGGGGTCATCCCCAGGCTTGCTCAGGCAGCCAAGAACTCAGGCAGCAGTCAAAGCCTAGGAGGAGGCCCCAGCAGTTACAGCCACACCACCACCGCCAACAAGGTGGAGACACTGAAGGAGGAGGAGGAGGAACTAAAGAAGAGGGTGGAGCAGTGCAAGGTGAGGGGGCACTTGGAGTTCCCTGGATGTGTGGGTGTGGGTCTTGTCCCCATTACACAGACAAGGAAGCTGAAGGTCAGAGAGCCCAGGGCCACAGAGCTAGGAACAGGGGACCTGAGGTTTGTGTCTGTTTGCTATCTATACTACACACATCCCACCTGGAAGGCAGAGACCTGGTCTGTTCCCTGGAGTCTCAGTGTTTGCTGAGCAAGTGAGTGAATGAAAGAATGATTGAGTGGTGAATAACAGGCACTGGGCTAAGGATGTGGGGACACAGAGGAAGACTAGCAACTGTAAAAGCCCCTCCAGAGTTCAAGGGGTTCTGATGGGCTGATCCCTAGTTCAAACATTGACAGAGAGAGGAGACTGGCTGGGACCTTCCAATGTATGGTTGTGTGGCCTTGGGCAGGTAACAAAGAACCCCTCTAAGTCTCAGTTTTATTGTCACCTGAGGTAAGCTCTCCCCTTTCTGTCTCCAAGGATGAGTACTTAGCTGACCTGTACCACTTTGCCACCAAGGAGGACTCATATGCCAACTACTTTATTCATGTGAGTCAAGACCAGGCTCCAGCCATCTAGAGCTTGGTGGCTGGATGCCAGAGCCAGGGGCCACTGAGACCCTATGAGATGGTAGGAGCTTGGGGGAGGGTCAGCTCTTATAGACCCTATGGAAAGCTCAGCTTCATGACTTCCCCTGAGGGTGTCTCTTTGTTCCCACAGCTCCTGGAGATTCAGGCCGATTACCATCGCAGGTCACTAAGTTCACTGGACACAGCCCTGGCTGAGCTGAGGGAGAACCACAGTCAAGCAGGTAGGGACAAAGGCAACCTCATACTCCTGACCCCACTCTGCAAGGCAATAGGGAGCTATGGATGAGTTCTGAGGGCTAGATTAGATCTGTAATGCAGAGATTGCTCTGGCTGCCGTGTGGACAGTGGAATGAAGGGACAGGACTAGAGGCAAGAGACCTGTTAGGAGGCAGCAGGGAGGTGATGGTAGCCTGGGCAAGGCCAGAGGCAGTGGAGATGGGCAGGTTCAAGAAATATGATAGATGATTTTACATGTGTACATGGACAGTTGGGTAGAAGGTGGTACTATCCTGAGGACATCTGAGCCACCCTTGCCTGACTTTCCAGGGGTGGGAAGACCCTGGGCTACTGACTTGTCTCATCTCTGCAGATATCTTCCCCTCGATGACAGCAGCCCCCTTCTCCAAGGTGTATGGGGTATCACTGGGGACCCACCTACAAGACCTGGGCCGGGACATCGCCCTGCCCATTGAGGCCTGTGTCATGATGCTGCTTTCTGAGGGCATGAAGGAAGAGGTGGGACCCACTGGGGCAGCCAGGGAAGAAGCATGGGGCCCCTCATTCTGTCTCATATGCTGCCCTATCCTGCTGCCTGTAATTCCTTCACTAGAGCACAGGTCCCTGGGAGAAGGTGGGGACTCCTGGTGCTGAACTAACACTACCTCCTGCTCAGTGACCATCAAATGGTCAGGTGCAGGACTATCAGCCTCTGTAGTCCTTGTTCCATTTAATGATTCCAGTAGCCATAGGAGGGACCCCTTACTAACCCCTTTGAACGAGGGGGAGACAGAAGCAGAGTCACATGTGCTCAGAATCACATGAGAAGGTGGCACTGAAAGCAGGGGCTCCATGGTGCAGTCACTGTCATGTGCTTGCTATATCTGTCCTTTGTACATTAGTGTTATTAGTACATTGCCTCCTTTCCTGAAGAGAGACCCTTTGGATATGGCAAATACCCAAAGACAGACTTGGGCTTCTCAACGATCCTGCTGGGGTCTCCTTGCTCCCTTCCACTTCTACACAGACTCCTCTCTCCCCACAACTTTGCTTAGCTCCTTCCAGACTTCCCAGCCCTGCCTTTTGCTCAGAATTCTAGACTTTGAGAGTCAAGAAGGGCCACAGACAGTGTAGTGTCCACTCCACCCACTGGACGAGTGAGGATAGAGGCTCAGTAAGGACCAGCAGCCTACCCCAGGCTATGAATGAGCCAGCACCTCCCAGCCCAGGTATCCTGTCCTGCCCTATCCACCTTTTGTGACCCCCTCCTGATCTCTCTCTCATCTCAGGGCCTCTTCCGTCTGGCTGCTGGGGCCTCAGTGCTGAAGCGCCTCAAGCAGATGATGGCCTCAAACCCCCACAGCCTGGAGGAGTTCTGCTCTGACCCCCACGCCGTGGCAGGTGCTGGTCCAGATAGCCTTGGGCAGGAGGTTGGGGGAAGGGATGCAGCTGCCTAAAATGATCCCAAGATGGTTTGGCTTTAAGGCATGATATTCTGCTGAAGACACATGGATACATAGGGATTCTTTTTTTTTTTTTTTTGACAGAGTCTTACTCTGTTGCCCCAAGCTAGAGAGTTGTGACATCATAGCTCACAGCAACCTCAAATTTCTGGGCTCAAGAGATCCTCTTGCCTCACTCAGCCTCCCAAGTGACTGGGACTCCAGGCATGTGCCACCACTCCCAGCTAGTTTTTCTATTTTTACTAGAAATGGGTTCCCACTCTTGCTCAGGCTGGTCTCAAACTCCTGAGTTGAAGCAATTCACCTGCCTCAGCCTCCTACAGTGCTAGGATTACAGTCCTGAGCCATCATGCCTGGCCACATAGGAGTTTTTAACACTGGGTTCACAATAAACCCCTGAAATATACACACATTTTTCTGGGGACAAGATCACTAGCCTTCCTTTTCTCAAAGAGGCTTGTGGCCCAAAGAAACTATCAGACTAGACACATTAATGTGAACAGAGGCTGGAGACTCCTTGTACATGGAGAGAGGGCTAGCATGTTGGGCAGCTGCCCCTCTACCTCTGATCTCTCCCTTATCTCCACCTCAGGTGCCCTCAAGTCCTATCTGCGGGAGCTGCCGGAGCCCCTGATGACCTTTGACCTGTATGATGACTGGATGAAAGCAGCCAGGTGAGGAATCCAGGGAGAGGAAAATGGGGAGGAGGAGGCTGCAAAGGTGTGGCTCCCCTGGGCAGCCTCTGTGGTTCAAAGGAATAGGGCACTGGTCCCATATGCTGGAGGTGGCTGGTTCAATCCCAGCCCTGCCAAAAACTGCAAAAAAAAAAAAAAAAAAGGTGTGCCCCCTAACTCCTGACCAAGTGTTCCTCTCTCTTCAGCTTGAAAGAGCCAGGAGCCCGGTTACAGGCCCTCCAAGAGGTGTGTGGCCGCCTGCCCCCCGAGAACCTCAGCAACCTCAGGTGAGCCCAAGCCCACCTCCCCCCAAAGCCAGAGCCCAGTTGGGACTCAGGGGCCCTATGTTTGAGTCCAGCTCTGTTACTGTGTCCTACCTAAACAATATTTCTGAAAACACACCTTTGATGTACCAGTCATATTTTTTTAAAATGCTAGATGTTGAAATATACAATACCTCTAAGCTTTGAAGCCTCTCTGCCCCTGTGTGGGCCTGGACAGTGTCATCTAGAAAATGTAGATCTTAACAGTCCCTACCATATAGGGGGGATAGGGGACTCTCAGCTTAGCTCTGTGCCCGACACGTAGCACTCAGTAAATCAACTAATTTAACTATCAAAAATTTAAAACCATTCTGCATTGAGTCTGGTTAAATACAAAAAAAGAATTTTTAAACCATGGTTAACACCTGTAATTCTAGCACTCTGGGAGGCTCAGACAGGAGGATTGCTTGAGGCCAGGAGTTTGAGACTAACCTAAGCAAGACTGAGATCTCATCTCTTTAAAAAAACAGATAAATGACGGCGCCTGTGGCTCAAAAGAATAGGGCACTGGCCCCATATGCCGGAAGTGGCGGATTCAAACCCAGCCCTGGCCAAAAACTGCAATAAATAAATACAGATAAATTTTAGTGGGATGGCTCGGCGCCTATAGCTCAACCGGCTAAGGCGCCAGCCACGTACACCTAAGGTGGCAGGTTCGAATCCCCAGCCCGGACCCGCCAAACAACAATGACGGCAGCAACCAAAAAATAGCCAGGCGTTGTGGCGGGCGCC
>CAUYQS010033303.1:0-51251 GCA_963574585.1 Otolemur crassicaudatus
GAATCCCCAGCCCGGGCCCGCCAAACAACAATGATGGCTGCAACCAAAAAATGGCCAGGCGTTGTGGCGGGCGCCTGTGGTCCCAGCTACTTGGGAGGCTGAGACAGGAGACTCGCTTGAGCCCAGGAGTTGGAGGTTGCTATGAGGGTGATGCCATGGCACTCTACCCAGGGGGATAGCTTGAGGCTCCGTCTCAAAAAGAAACACTGGTTATTTTACCAAGGCTTTGACTAAAATGTCATATTTAAAAATATACATAAAATGTCTGACTTTAAGGGTTCCCAGCCTTACAGTAAGTAAATGAAAACTGTCACTTCCTGGCTGGCCCAGAGACTTCAAGACTATAAATAAAATCTAAAGTCTGCCTTGGTCTGGCTTCTTAGACTCAAGAAATTTTTAAATGTGAGATTCCTATGTGATCAATGTAAAAAAAAAAAAAAAAGTCATGTTTCTAAGAAAAAGCAATAATATACCTCTAAACAGAACATTTCGCTTGAGCTCTTGTTATTTCCAATACACTAGACTAAGTCCTACATTCTTTTAGGTTCCTACAATCCAATTTTCTTCCATAAAATTACTAAATAGGAGCTACTGTTTCTTCCTGAAATCTATTTAACTTTTCTAGTTCTAGTTTTAGTTCTAAAGCCCTATAAGTTAAAACTAGATAAATTAAAGAAAAACAAATATCGTTAACAACAACAAAAAAGTGTCATGCCTGATGTATGGGCCACAGGGAAAGTTCACCAAACTACCTGAAGCCATAACCAGAGACATTCACACTATAAACCAGGATGGAAAGCTGACATTTCCATGCTATGAACAACTTTTTCTATGATGTCAGAATACGACTCTGTATCATAATGAAATTCTTACCTCTCTTAATGGTAGCTTTTTTCTTGACAGTACAATGCCATAATCAAAATTTCATAATCAATACTGCTGTAAGTAATTTGACAAAACCTGACCTAAAATTCTTTTCATCCGTTTAGTGAAAAACTTAAGACAATATCCATAATACAACTTATTGTTCAATTTTACTGGTCGTCCCTTTTATAAAGCTAGCATTCTCTACTTAAATTTGACCCAGTCATGAAATGTTACTCCAGGCCTAGCTACAATAGGTCTTGCCCAGTTTTCCTCAAGGGCTTTAATTCGTTTAGTTTGTTGCCCTTAGGCTTAGGTTCTTAGTTTAAAACCATTGCACAAACTAAATTTTATTATATATATATATATATATTTGCAGTTTTTGGCCAGGGCTGGGGTTGAACCTGCCACCTCTAGCATATGGGGGTGGTGCCCTACTCCTTTGAGCCACAGGTGCTGCCCCATAAATGTTATTATTATATTATCGTCATTTTTTTTTTTTGTTGTTGTTGTTGTTGCAGTTTGGCAGGGGCTGGGTTTGAACCCACCACCCTCGGTATATGAGGCCGGTGCCCTACTCACCGAGCCACAGGCACCTCCCTGTCATTTTTTGGTGGGGGGGGCGGGACAGAGCCTCAGGCTATTCCCCTGGGTAGAGTGCCATGGCATCACAGCTCACAGCAACCTCCTGGGCTCAAGCATGTCTCCTGCCTCAGTCTCCCAAGTAGCTAGGACCACAGGCGCCTGCCACAATGCCTGGCTATTTTTTGGTTGCAGCCATCATTGTTGTTTGGCAGGCCTGGCCTGGATTTGAACCCGCCAATTTAGGTGTATGTGGCTGGCTTTTTAGCCACTTGAGCCATAGGAGCCAAGCCCCTGTCATTTTAAGCCCTATTCACTGAGCCAGAGGCACCTTCCTGTCATTTTTTAATATTATAATTTTTAAGCTTTGTTCTTATTGCCTATCTAGCCTTCATAAAGCCAGCTCTCTCAAAAAATAATGTCAGGTCAACATTTTGAGATGATTGCTAATGCCTGCAGAACGTGTAAGGCAGTACTTGATAACCAACTCCAGACAAACATACCCTGAGAAAATTTTCCCTTCTGGTCTCTTTATTCCTCAAAAGTGGCCTGGGTCCCTGACATAAGCCCACATACTTTCTCCATGACATGAGACAGAGACAAACAAGACGGTCCATCCTAGCAGAGAGGGACAGTTAAGCCTAAGTTCAAAATAATTAATCAGCAATACTTTCAAAAAAAGATCTTAATCAACAGGGAGAGAAATGTAATGAAACAACTTGCTGTGACCCTAAAACTAGTTTTACCCATTGCTAATACCCACCAGTTTGCCAGATTTCCAAAACTTTACTAGTGCCAATGAAAATTTTAAACAATAACTAACATTTCTTCTTCTTATAAAAACTCCAGTCAGGGTATGGTGGTTCTTGCCTGTAATCCTAGCACTCTGGGAGGTAGAGGTGGGTGCATTCCTTGGCCCAGGAGTTTGAGACCAGCTTGAGCAACAGAGACCCCATCTCTGAAAAACAGCCAGTGTTGTGGTGGGTGCCTGTAGTCCCAGCTACTCAGGAGGCCGAGACAAGAGGATCACTGGAGCCCAAGAGTTTGAGGTTGTTGTGAGCTATGATGCCACCGCACTCTACTGAGGGCGACAAAGTGAGATTCTGTCTCAAAAAAAAAGCCCTCCAACCTTCTCTTTGTTCTTTGAATATACTGAACACCACTCATTCTGTCTGTATGCCCCAAATTGTGATTCTTGCTTCCAATTAAAACATTTTAGAGATCTGCCTCTGTATTTCATTTGGTTTTGACAGCTATAATAAAAAAACACAGTAACAAGTATTGGCAAGGATGTGGAGAAATTGGAACTGTCATATATCACTGGTAGGGATGGAAAATGGTATAGACGTTTTGGAAAATAGTCTGGCAGTTCCTCAACAGGATAAACAGACTTATTACTCAACCCAGAAATTCCACTCCTAGGTATATATTCAGGAAAACATGTGTTCACATAAAACTTATATACAAATGTTTGTAGCTATATCATTCATAATAGCCAAAAAGTAGAAATAACTGTCTATCAACTGATGAACAGATAAACAAAATGGTGCTAAGCCACACAACAGAATACTATTCAGTCATAAAAAGGACTGAAGTGCTGACGCATGCTACAACATAAACCTCAAAGACATTATGCTAACATGAAAGATATACAGAAGAGATCACATATTATGATTCTGTTTACAGTGGAACCTCTGTAAGTTGACCACCCGAGGGACTGTACAAATTGCTCAATGTACAGTGGTCAACATAAGGAACTAAGCCTGTTGTACTGATACGTACATGTGGTGCATGTCCATCTGGTCTATGAAAATTAGATCAACTTAAGGAGGTGGTCAATGTAGAGGGGGGGGTCGGGTCTGAAGGTTATACTGTAGATGAGGTGCCCAAAATAGGCAAATCCATAGAGATTTGTGGTAGATCAGTGGTTGCGAAGCGCTGAGGGAATGAGTAATAGGAAGTGACTGATAATGGGTATGAGGTGATAAAAATGTTCCAAAATTAGAAAGTGGTGATGGTTGTACAACTCTTTAAATATACTAACAACCATTGATTTACACAGTTTAACTGGGTGGATTTTAAGCACATAAATTATATATCAAATAAGAAGTTTAAAAAAATTGAGATAATATCTACTTCCCAGAACTATTTAAAGAATTTACTGAGATAGCACATATGGGAGACATTTACTAAATACTAATTTGTTAATTAGGTCAGGACATAAAAGAAATGTTCTGAGGCTGGGCGCTGTGGCTCATGCCTGTAATCCTAAAACTCTGGGAGGCCGAGGTGGGCAGATTGCTGAGCTGAGGGGTTCAAGACCAGCCTAAGCAAGAGCAAGACCTGTCTCTAAAAATAGCCTGGTGTTGTGGCAGGCACCTGTAATCCCAGCTTCTTGGGAGACTGAGGCTAGAAGATCACCTGAGCCCAACAGTTTGAGACTGCTGTAAGCTATGATGGTATGGTACTCTACCAAGGGTGGCAAAGTGAGACTGTCTCAAAAAAAGAAAGAAAGAAAGAAAGAAAGAAATCTTCCTGTTTCCAGGACACAAATGAAGAGGATAAATTTCATAGGACTCTATTCCAAATTTCAATGCCAGATCTAATTAGATGATCCTTCAAGAGACAGAATTATTTTCAGTTAATAGTTTCTCAACTTTGAGGTAGAAATCTGAGTATGAGGTGGAGAGTTCAGTCCCTGACAAGTTAAGACTTGTAGTTCTGCTCAGTTTGAAACTTGTAAAAACAATTTCATCTTGTATCTACTTTCCCCCTTCTGGGCCTTTTGCCTTCCCTCCCTTGGCTGAAAACTCTTTTCTAAAAGGAAGAGCTGGTGTGATACGTTTGGGCATGTCAAGATTCTCTTCACTCTACACACACTGGCATACTTTCACCTCCCATGCTTGGCTCAGGGTGGGTTTTTTTTTGTTGTTGTTGTTGTTTTTTGTTTTTTGTTTTTTTTTAACAAGCCAGGTAGTTTTATTCAAAGATCCTTTTGACACTGAGAGGCATCACCTGGATCCCCCACATACAACTGTTGCTTTCAAAATACCCTTTAAATGATTGAAAGTATCTAAGAGGACACATGAGCAGATAAAAAATTCTGGCTATAATATCTTATTGAAGAATAGCACTTATTTATCACATTCATTACTGAACATCTATTTTAAAATTGAAATGTGAAAAATGTTCCAAACATACAGTATACATTGTGGGACTCTCAAGGACATAGATAATGCCTATTATATTTTATTTTATTTATTTTTTGAGACAGAGTCTCACTTTGTTGCCCTTTGGTAGAGTGCCATGGCATCACAGCTCATAGCAATCTCACACTCTTGGGCTTAAACGATTCTCTTGCCTCAGCCTTCTGAGTAGCTGGGACTACAGGTGCCCGCCATAATGCCTGGCTATTTTTAGAGACAGAGTCTCACTCTGGCTCAGGTTGGTCTCAAACTCCTGAGCTCAGGTGATTGAACGGTCTCCGCCTCCCAGAGTGCTAAGATTACAGGTGTGAGCCACAGCGTCCAACCCCTTAACTCCTATTTTAGAAAAGAGAAGGACTTCCACCTTTTATCTTACATACTTGCCATTTAAAATTTTTAAAAAACAATGAGACTGCATTACTTGTGTAATAATGATGATGATAAAAACAACGAAAAATAAATATACGAGGAGTAGAAAAAGGAGAGACATCAATACCAGTCTGTTTAAGATAAAGTCCTCTATCTGTAAACTCTGTATGGTAACTGAAATTCAGTAACTTTGTACATAATTCTGTAACTGAAGCAGTTGCTACTGAGTACCCAGGAGCACCTGCTTAGAATAACTAAATCAATCACTACTTTCTCAAGAGCTATACAGTTTTCCATAAAATTAACATTTAATCATAAGGCAGTTAATTCTTAGATTGTTGTTCCAGATACTATATACATCAGGAATTCATAAGTCAGGCATCAATAATAGCTCTTGAATAAGTTTATTTAATTCCACTCTACTCTCTGACTAGACTACAGAAAGAGTTGGTGAAAATTATAAAAGAAATCCAAAATATCAATAAATGAAGTAAGAAGTATACTGCAATGTTCCCATGGAGCCATTTAGACAGCCTAAAAAAGGACACTTTAAACAAGCACAGTCCCCATAACTAAATGCTACTCAAACCACACCCAGGCATCTTTTGTACTCCAGGACAAGTGGCCTGGCCTTGTCCGAACTGGGAGTCCAGAGTGGCTTTGTCCCTGGAGTTCTTTTGGCCTGGGCAAGCTACACTGGCAGTGTAGGTGGGAAAATTCATCTCCTTCCTTCCTTAATGGGAAATTCACCCAAGGCCTTGGCTTTTAAGTGCATGTTACAAACACCAAAAACATTAATTAGTTCTAACTTGTCTATCTGGGGGAGCTAAGAAGAGAAATTATACCTCTACCTCCCAGGCTCTTCATCGCCAAATTAGCTACTAACTGATTTGCACACCAATTAAAATTTCTAAAAACAAACACAACACCAACAGTTGAGATTGTATAGCATACGCTTGAGACTAATGAGCTCAATGGGTTAATCAGCTAAGATGCTTATTCCAAACAGCAATGTTGCAACATTAGAATGACATGTTACCATTTCCCAAAAACCCAGTCCTTAAAAAAAAAAAAAAAAAATCAATGAAAACCATCTTCTTGATAGTATTATAGTTTCTTGGGAAAAGTGCAGGATGACATATTTTCTGAGACTTAACTAATTATAGGCATAGTAGGTTCTTGCTTCATTGATTTATCTGAGTATCGCTCATGGCCTTTGTGGCCTCTTGAGTCCTACTGAGCCCTCAGGCCTATCTCAATTGCTGACCTCTTTGACCTGTTGGCTGCAGAGAATTACTTTCTCCTTTGAAACCCTCTACTCTTAGGGATTCTGCTCTTACCTAGTTGTCTTTTACTTCTATTAGGTAGTCTTTTTTTTTTTTTTTTTTTTTTTTGAGGCAGAATCTTACTTTGAGATGCAGTCTCACTCTTGCTCAAGTAGTCTCAAACTCCTGAGCTCAGGCAATCCATCCTCCTCGGCCTCCCAAAGTGCTAGGATTATAGGCATGAGCCACCCTGCCTGGCCTTAGGCAGTCATTTTTTCTCTTTTAAAGAATTCTCCTTTTGCTTTTTAACCTAATCACAACAGTCAATATAAAGTATTTTGAATACAGTAGGTATTTAAACAAGCAATATATGCTTGTTGAATAAAGACAGACTCCCAAGGCCCACACCTTCATCTCTGTATGCTTTCTCCTCTGCCAGCTCGCTTAAGCTTCTAATACTTCAAAGCCAGTACAGAGCTCACCCAAATTATACCCAGAAAGAATAGCCGGTAAGGACCTGCACATGCTTTTGTGCCTTTGAGAGGTAAAGAGAACACATCAGTGTGAAGAACTATACAACTGGTGTCAATTCTTTTTTTTGTTTGTTTTGAGACAGAATCTCACTCTGTTACCCTAGATAGAGCGCCATGGCATCATAGCACATAGCAACCTCAAACTCTGAGTAGCTAGGACTACAGGCACCTGCCACAACACCAGGCTAGTTTTTCTACTTTTAGTAGAGACAAGGTCTCACTCTGGCTCAGGATGCTCTAGTTCACTCCTGAGCTCAAGGCAATCCACCTGCTTCAGCCTCTCAGAGTGCTGGGATCACAGGTGTGAGCCATCACACCCGACCAATGGTGTCAATTCTTTAACCCTCCCTGCATCCAAGTTCTTTGCTATATGACTTGACAGTCTGTCCCACTTTACCCTTTGGACTTTTGGGTTGAGCCACATGACTTGCTGTAGCTGACAGAATAAAGCTGAGGAAATAGATGCCTGCTCTCAGGATGATGCTTCTCTCTGACACTTCTGCCGTCATCGTGAGGAACATGCCCTGGTAAGCCACTGGCCCAGGGATGATTAGGACCATGTGCAGCAGAACCACCACAGCTGGCCTGTTAACCTGAAGTTAGAAGCAGAGCTGCCTAACCAAGACCAGATAAGAACAATTGGTTACAGATGTGTGAGCCATAATAAAGGATTAGTGTTTTGCCACTGAGTTTTGGGATAGTTTATTAAATATCAATGCCTAACTGATGGAATTGGCCTATTCAAGCTTTAGATTTGAGAAGTTACACAGATCTTCACATTATTTCCTAGTAATCTAATAGTAGGAGTAACAGTGATGATTAGGAAGATGATAACACTAAAATAACAATTGCTAACATATTGAACACCATGTGCTGAGCATTTTTAAAGTATTAATTAACTCATTTAATCCTAATATTAGCTTCCTTTTTCTACATAAAAATTTTATTTTTTATTTTCTTGGAGACAGAGTCTCATATTGCTGCCCCAGGCTAGAGTGCCATGGCATCAGCCCAGCTTACAGCAACCTCAAACTCCTGGGCTCAAGCAATCCTCCTGCCTCAGCCTCCCAAGCGTGCTAGGATTACAGTTGTGAGCTACCGCACCCAAACTATAAAAACTTTTTATGATAAAAAGTCTTAGATTACAGAATTATTGAGAATATAGTATAGTTTCCATATACAGGCAATCTCCAGGTTACGGATGATATATGTTCCTGAGAAGGTCTTTAGGTCAGATTTGTAAAGAGCTCAGGTCCCTGATAAACAGTGTGTATACAGTAATAACAACAATAATAATACTATAATGGCCCAGATGTGGTAATAATAATATAGACTAATACTGTAATAATAATACTCCTGTACCGTAATAAGAAGTTACAGAAACTATTATGCTTTCTTTCAATTCAGGCAAACAGAACATAAAAATAAATTCATACAAAAAGTTTAGGCCAGGCACAATGGCTCACACCTGTAATCTTAGCACTTTGGGAGGCTGAGGTAGGAGGATTATTTGAGGCCAGGAGTTCAAGACCAGACTGTGCAAGAGTGAGACCCTGTCTTTACAAAAAATAGATAAATTAGATAAATTAGCTGTGTGTGGTGGCATCTGCCTGTAGTCCCAGCTACTTAGGATACTCTAGCTGGGGCAGGAGGATCTCTTGAGTCCAGGAGTTTGAGGTAGCTGTGAAGTAGGCTGATGCCACAGCCAGATGACAGAGCAAGACCCTATCTCAAGAAAAAAAAAGTTTGGATAAGAGATAGGAGAAATTTCAAAAAAGAATATCAAAGGCTAACATTCACCTAATGTTACATCATTGTCTTGCTTACTGGAAGGGCATTTTTGAGGCAAGAAGGTAGGCTAACAGTAGAAAGATGATGGTAGAAATGGTGCCAGAGAGGATGGAGTGGAGGCTGGAGAATCAGGATTAATTCTATTGCTGGAGGAGGGGAGCTCACCACTGAAGTCAGTTTCTTGAAAACGGTTTTAGAGTTGTCTGCAGTCTTTTTCTTTTTTTCATCATAAATGGGCTTGTAGCAGCTAGCTGATGCTCTCACTAACTGGCAGGTAAACTGCTCCCTGTTAGGATCTTGCTCCTCAAGCTTAGCAAGTCCTGCTTCCATGAGACAAAAGGCTTCAGCTAATTCCTCTGTTGTAAACTTTCTTTGCTCGGGATCTTCTTATTCTTCATGTTTATGTTTCTATCAGCTGTTTCTCTACGTATCTGTGCGAGTAGCTGCTAGTGTAAAAATGTTGTGCCCACAAACCACTTACACGCAAGTTTGTTTTCATATGTGGAAGAAACTAGTTCCCAGATTATTATTTTAACTGTTTAATTATATATTATCCTAATGGGGAGGCTTGGGAAGCCATTTGCAAGTATGAAATGCTGTAAGTTGGGGTATTCGAAACCTGAACAGTGCCTGTACTCTATAGCCAGTTGCCCCAAATATACATTTATATGATGTATCTGTCACAATTATTGAAATAATATTGATACTCCATTATCAACTAAAGTCCATAATTTATTCAGATTACTTTAGTTTTCCCTAATGTCCTTTTTCTGTTCCAGGATCCCATCTACCACTTTACACTTAGTCATCCTATCTCTTTAGGCTCCGACAGTTTCAGCCCTCTCCCTTCTTATTATGTTTTACTGTTTTTTGTTTTTTTTTAGTAATAGCTTTATATAGATAGATATAATTCATGTATCATACAATTCACCCATTTAAAGTATACAACTCAATGGTTCCTAGCACACTCACGGAGTTGTACGACCCCTACCACAATCAATTTCAGAACATTTTTATCACCCAGAAAGAAATCTCATACCCTTCAGCTGTCACCCTCAACAATCACCCCCTTTACCCTCACCCCTAGGCAACCACTAATTTATTTTATCTCCATAATTTTGCCTATTCTAGACATTTCATATAAATGAAATCATACAAAATGTAGTACAGTGGAACCTCCACAGTTGACCACCTCCTTAAGTTAACCTAATTTTCATAGACCAGACATATACCACACGTATGTATCAGCACAGTAGGCCTACTGCCTTGTGTTGACCACCTTTGAATGTTGACCAGCTTGTTGTAGGCCCTTCGATGGTCAACTCACAGAGGTTCTACTGTATTTTGTGACCAGTGTCTTTCATGTAATATGCTTTTAAGATTCATCCCTGCTGTAGTATATATCAGTAGTACTTCATTAATTTTTAAAGCTGAATAATACTCCATTATAAGTATACCGCATTTTGTTTATCCACTCATCAACTGATGGATTATAGGTTGTTTCCACTTTGGGGCTATTGTGAATAATACTTCTTGAACATTCACACATAAGTTTTTTGTTTTTTGAGTCAGAGCCTCAAGCTATCCCCCTGGGTGGAGTGTCATGGCATCACAGCTCACAGCAACCTCCAACTTTTAGGCTCAAGAGAGTCTCCTGCCTCAGCCTCCCAAGTAGCTGGGACCACAGGAACCCACCACAACGCCCAGCTATTTTTTTGGTTGCAGCCATCATTGTTGTTTTGGCGGGCCTGGGCTAGATTCGAACCCGCCACCTTAGGTGTATATGGCTGGCGCCTTAGCCACTTGAGCCACAGGCGACGAGCCCACACGTAAGTTTTTATGTAGAAATATCTTTTCATTTCTCTCAAGTGTATACCTAGGAGTAGAATTTTGGCTGAGTGCTAACGTTATGTTTATCTTTGAAGAACTTCAGACTGTTTTCCAAAGTGGCTATACCATTTTACATTCCTACTTAGTCTCCTTTTCGGAAACAAGAAATCAAAGCCCACAGGGATTGAGTAATTTGTCAGAGTCCAAATTACCAAAGCTATGGCTGAGAAGCAGGAGAGTGGGGAGATGCACCTAGGTGGTCTGCCTCTAGGACCCCAGCTCTTAGCAACAATACTGCACGTCAAAACCAAGAGAAATGAAGTTAATTCTGACTTCTGGGGGCAGGTGTGGTGGCTCACACCTGTAATCCTAGCACTCTAGGGGGCCAAGGCAGGTAGATCATCTACACTCAGGAGTTTAAGACCAGCCTGAGCAAGAGCAAGACCTCGTCTTTAAAATAAATAGCTGGGTATTGTGGCAGGCATCTGTAGTCCCCGCTACTTAGGAGGCTGAGGCAAGAGGATCTCTTAAGCCCAAGAGTTTGAGGATGCTATGAGCTGTGATGCCACGGCAGTCTACTGAGGGCGACAAAATAAGACTATCTTAAAAAAAAATAAAATTCTGACTTTTCATCATGTCTGGGGAGAGCACCTAATTCTCTACATTTAGAATCCACAAATTAATGGAAATGAGTAGAAAAACAAAGAACCATAAAAAGAAATAAAATTATTGTATAAAATGTTTTGATGAAAAAATATTAAATACTATGAGATTCTTTTAGCTTGAACTGAGAGCAAAGAGACTGTAATTAAGTAACATAAATGGTCAATGTAGTAAGAGCTCATGTGTAAGCCATTCTTTATTTCCTTGAATTAGAAATGGAATTTGATCTATAGAATAAGTCAACATTAATAAACATTTCCTTACTATTAGGGACACTGAAACTCCACAGGGACCTTTTGGGAACCCTCCAGGAATGTTGTTATTATTATTTAACGTGTCCTGGCTAGGAAGCAGAAAGGTGGATGAATTGACCAGCAGTCTTGTGGCTTTATGACTGTACAAATTTTGTGCAAACATGATATAATCTTTGGTCCAAGACTCAAAGTCCTTTTCCAAGACTAACTTACCCTGAATTGCAGACAGATACACAAAAGTGTCTTCATGTTCCAAGTTTTCCAAGAATATCTGGAACCAAAAAATATAGCAGTGGTATGATTCACAAAGAACAAGGAAGACTTAAGAGACCCCCTTATCAGCAGCCTCAAAAGTATATGCTTTCCTTCTTGATTGTCTTAGCTAGAAGCCAGTCCAATGGGAAAAGAGTGTACAGGCTTGGAGTCCCAGTTTTATAAAGCTAAAAAAAGGTAGGAATTGAGGGAGATACTTATATTTTTGAACTAGTCAAGTACATGCCAGCAGTAGTTAATGGAAACCAATGGAAGAACAACCAGTTTTCAACATTTGGGGGGTTTTTTTGGAGACAGAGTCTCACTCTGTTGCCCAGGCTAGAGTGCTATGGCATTAGTCTAGCTCACAGCAACCTCAAACACATGAGCTCAAGTGATCCTTTTGCTTCAGCCTCCCAAGCAGCTGGGACTATAGGTGACTGCCACAACTTCTGGCTAATTTTTCTATTTTTAGTAGAGACTGCGTCTTGCTCTTGCTCAGGCTGGTCTTGACCTCTTGAGCTCAAGCAATCCATCCACCTCAGACTCCCAGAGTACTGGGATTATAGGTGTGACCCACTGTACCCATATTCTCACATATGGCATGACAGCTGTCCATTGTGACACATAAGAGGCAAGGTTTAGTTAGGGTTACATGCAAATGATGGCACATTTGCTGTAGTCTGATCCTTTTCTTTGCACTCACAAAGCATAGACAGAGTTGTTTATCATTAAGATAATTTGAATCTGTTCTATTAATAACTGTTATTAATAGATCTATTAATTGATATTAATAATCTTGCAAATTTCAGGACTTTAAATGACATTAGTAACAAATGTCAATATATCTCACAACTTAGTAACCCACCAGGGATATCAACTGCAGTGGATATTTCTTATCTAAAAGATACTACAGAGACATGCTAGGTTGAGGCATTAACATGAGAGCCAAGACAGACAGTGGCCCTGTGCCCATGTTAAGCAATTCTTTGTATCAACTTGATGCTGCTGGTTTCTACATCTTAAGTATGGCAGGGAAAACCTAAAATTAGTCCAGTTTAGGAAGATAGCTAGATTGGAAGGTATGGGGATCATACAGGGAGTAAGGGAAGCTTAATCCAGCCTCTTGGCCATGGGAATAAAGAGGATGAGATACATCTGGAAGACTTCTTGGTAAAAATAATTGACAGGATTTAGTGACCAAATATACACAGCAGATAAAGATTAAATGAAGTTAAAGAAAATTCTAAGGATGTTCATAGCATTCACTTTCTAAATAGGTATATCAAAGGATATATATATATATATATATATATTTTTTTTTTTTTTTTCACTGTTTTTGGCCGGGGCTGGGTTTGAACCCACCACCTCCAGCCTATGGGGCCAGTGCCCTACTCCTTTGAGCCACAGGTGCCACCCTATCAAAGGATATTTTTAGTAATTACTCAAGATATATATTATGGGTTTTTTAGCAATATTTTGATGACAAGTCCTCAGCATATTTCTGTGCCTCATTTTTCTCATCTATAAAAGGCAGGTAATGTCGGGTGGCACCTGTGGCTCAGAGAGGAGGCGCCGACCCCATATACCAAGGGTGGTGGGTTCAAACCCGACCAGGCCAAACTGCAACAAAAAAACAGCTGGGCTTTATGGTGGGCGCCTGTAGTCCCAGCTACTTGGGAGGCTGAGGCATGAGAATTAAGTAAGCCCAAGAGCTGGAGGTTGCTGTGAGCTGTGATGCCACAGTACTATACTGAGGACGACAAAGTCAGACTCTGGCTCTAAAAGAAAAAAAAAAAGGCAGGTAATATCAATATTGCACTTGTTGTGAGGGTTAGAGACAATATCTGTAAGGCATGTGGCCTGGCTTAATAATAAACATCAGTCATCATACAATTGATTCCAAAATTTTAGTATTAATAAATAAAACTAGGCTTGGTGCCTGTAGCTCAGCAGCTAGGGTGCCAGCCACATACATCAGAGCTGGCGAGTTCAAATTCAGCCTTGGCCTGCCAAACAACAATTACAACTTCAACAAAAAAATAGCTAGGCATTGTGGCAGATGCCCGTAGTCCCAGCTACTTGGGAGGCTGAGGCAAGAGAATCATTTAAGCCCAAGAGTTTGAGTTTGCTGTGAGCTGTGATGCCTCCGCACTCTACCAAGGGCGACAAAATGAGAGTCTGTCTCAAAAAATAAATAAATAAAAATAATTTTTTTTCTTTTTCATAAGTTTTTTCTTTTCTTTTTTTTTAGAGACAGAGTCTCACTTGGTGGAGTGCCATGGCATCATAGCTCACAGCAACCTCCAGTTCTTGGGCTTAGGCAATTCTTTTACCTCAGCCTCCCGAGTAGCTGGGACTATAGGCACCTGCCACAATACCCGGCTATTTTTTGGTTGCTGTTGCAGTTTGGCCAGGGCCAGGTTTGAACCCACTACCCTTGGTATATGGGGCCAGAGCCCTACTCATTGAGACACAGGCACTGCCATTTTTTTCCTTTTTTTATACATACTTTTTTTTATTGTTTGTGATTCATTGAGGGTACAAAGAATTAGGTTATACTGACTGCATCTGTCAGATCAAGTCTCTCATAATTATGTCTCACCCCTAAGAGCTATGCCATACACCATGACCCCCCAGCTCCTTCCCTCTTTCCCTCTCCCCTCTCCCTTATTCTCCTCCCCTACCCCTTGTATTAGCTCATCTACTGCCCTCATATTATAACTGAGTACAATAGATTCTTGCTTCTCCATACTTTTTTTTTTTTTTGGAGACACCCCCCCCCCAAAGCCCCCGCTCTATTCATATTTTTAAAAAATAGAAAAAAAACATATCTTGTGTATTAACCTGGATGGAGGTGGAACATTCTTCTTAGTAAAGCATGACAAGAATGGAGAAGCAGGCCAGGTGTGGTGGCTCACGCCTGTAATCCCAGCACTCTACAAGGCCAAGGCTGGTAGATTGCCCTGAGCTCAAAGGTTTGAGACCAGCCTAAGCAAGACTGAGACCCTGTCTCTAAAAATAGCTGGTTATTGTGGTAGGTGCCTATAATCCCAGCTACTTGGGAGGCTGAGGCAGGAGGATCACTTCAGTCCAAGAATTGGAGGTTGCTGTGAGCTATGACATCACAGCACTCTACAGAGGTTGACAAAGTGAGACTCTGTCTCAAAAAATAGAATAAAATAAAAAATATAAAATATAAAATAGCAGGGCATTGTGGCAGAGTCCTAGCTACTCAGAGTGGGGGCTTGGGGGGTGAGGCCTGAGACAACAGAATCACTTGAATACAAGAGTTTGAGGTCACTGTGAGCTATGATGCCACAGCACTCTACCCAGGGGACAAAATGAGACTCTGTCTCAAAAATATATCTACATAAATAGAGATGGAGTCTCACTTTTGTTAAGGCTAGTCTCAAATGCCTGAGCTCAAGTGATCCTCCTGACTTGGTCTCCTAGAGTGCTAGGATTAGAGGTGTGAGCCACTGTGCCTGGTCCCAAAATAAATGTTTTTGATCAGAATTGTAATTCTTAGTTTAACAGCTAATTAAGGCATATAAAAGACATTATTACCATCACTGAGGGTCTGAAAGTTGAAGTGACTTGTCTAAGAAACTGATCTTGGATATGACTGATCCCAGGCAGCAGTGTCTAGAATCTCTGTTCGTTCTTTCTTTTTTTTGAGACAGTCTCACTTCGTCACCGTCAGTAGAGTGCTGTGATGTCATAGTTCACAGCAACCTCCAATTCTTGGACTGAAGTGATTCTCTTGCCTTAGCCTCCCAAGTAGCTGGGACTATAGCTGCCTGCCACAACGCCTGGCTATTTTTTTGTTGTTGTTGTCATTGTTGTTTGGCAGGCCAAGGCTGGATTTAAATGCCAGCTCTGGTGTGTGGGGCTGATGCCCTAGCCACTGAGTTACAGGCACCAAGCCTCTTTCTTACTTTTTTTTTTTTTAGAGACAGGCTCTCACTCTGTTGCCTAGGCTGGAGTGCAGTAGTGCAATCATAGGTCATTGGGGCCCTGAATTCCTGGTCTCAAGTAATCCTCCTGCCTCAGCCTTCACAGAAGCTGGACTGTCAGTGTGCACCACCAAGCCTGGTTAATGCTATTTTTTTTTTTTAAGAGACAGGGTCTCACTATGCTGCCCAGGCTGGTCTCCAACTCCTGACTCCAAATGATCCTTCCACTGTGGTCTCCCAAAGTGTTGGGATTACAGGTTCAATCATTGTCCTTGCCCTTTCCTTGTTCTTTTTTTTTCTTGAGACAAGAGTCTCACTTTATCTCCCTCAGTACAGTGCTATGGCATCACACAGCTCACAGCAACCTCTAACTCCTGGGCGTAGGCAATTCTGTTGCCTCAGCCTCTGGAGTAGCTGGGACTACAGGTACCTGCCATAATGCCTGGCTATTTTTTGTTGCAGTTTGGCTGGGCTGGGTTTGAACCCGCCACCCTTGGTATATTGGGCTGGCACCCTACTCACCGAGCCACAGGCGCCGCCCCTTTCCTTGTTCTTAATCTCTAATACATACTGAAGTCAAGACAGTTTTTGCAAAAGGAAAAAGATCCTGGCTTGGCGCCTGTGGCTCAAGTGGCTAAGGCGCCAGCCACATACACCTCACGTGGTGGGTTTGAATCCGGCCCGGGCCTGCCAAACAACAATGACAGCTGCAACCAAAAAATAGCCAGGCATTGTGGCGGGCACCTATGGTCCCAGCCACTTGAGAGGCTAAGGCAGGAGACTCACTTGAACCCAGGAGTTGGAGGTTGCTGTGAGCTGTGATGCCAGAGCACTCTACCCAGGCGGACAGCTTGAGGCTCTGTCTCAAAAAAAAAAGGAAAAAGATCCCCATCTAAGCATATATATTCCCCCATAAATCTACAATTTTTAAAAATTACTTACTTTTTTTTTGAGACAGAGCCTCAAGCCATCCCCCTGGGTAGAGTGTCGTGGCCTCACAGCTTACAGCAACCTCCAATTCTTGGGCTCAAGCGAGTCTCCTGCCTCAGCCCCCCAAGTAGCTGGGACCACAGGCGCCCAGCTATTTTTTGGTTGCAGCTGTCATTGTTGTTTGGCGAGTCCAGGCTGGATTCGAACCCGCCACCTTAGGTACATGTGGCTGGCACCCCAGTCACTTGAGCCACAGGCGCCGAGCCTACTTACTTATTTTTAATTATTATTATTTTTTGCTGCAGTTTGGCTGGGACCGGGTTCAAACCTGCCACTCTCGGTATATGGGACCAGCACCCTACTCACTGAGCCATAGGTGCCATCCCATACAATTTAAAAAACAGCTTTTTCACAGTGATGAAGGGAGGAGAAAGAAGAGACCCCGTTCTGCCCGATGCTCCTCTCAAAAGGGACCCAAATAAAATAGATGGCTTATCTGGGTGAGGTTGCAGAGCTAAAAATGGACTGATTAGCACAAAAGGGACTCTCCCATCTCATGCTTAAGGTTCCTCTGCTCAAACCTTACCAGTTTGTTAAGGTCATGTTAAGATCTACATCCTCCAGAAGGTTTCAACTCTCTTTTTGTTGACCACCGATAGCATTTCTTGCACGCAAAAATTTTGGCAATTTGTTCACATTAAATTGAGTAGTCTCATATTGTTCTCTAATCTCTCCTGTGTCTGTTACCGCCTGAGAACAATTATAAGTTCTTAGAAGGTGCCTGGGATAGGGCTTGACACATAGTCAAGTCTCCAAAAATATGTGTTAAATTAATAGCTCCTGGACAGCTACCTCTCTCTGTGCCCACGTGTCTTTGCAGCGTGTTCTGCTTACCTTTAGAAGCTTCTCTTGCATCTCAAGGGCTTTTGCTTCCCTCTGTTCTATCAATCGGGAAAGAGTACGCAGGGCAGCAGCCCGGGTTGGAATCTGAGGATCATAAGCTGATAACAGAACCTCTTGGAGCTGTTCTGTGGTTGTACTCGCAGATTTCTGGTTTGCTGTAGTGCTGGGCTTATTAATCCCCTCAGGAATGAGTGGAACCCTGGATGGCAGGCCTGTTTGGGGGGATTCCTCATGGCTTTGCTGCTGTTTGAGGTGGCTATGAGCTCCATCAGTGTATCCTCCATGACTAGCTTGCGGCTGCTCTTTTATTTTTCCTTCTGGATCTTTTTTGTTCAAGGTACCATGGGCAGCCATGCTGACAGCCTCTGTGGCAAAGGCTCCATGGGTAGAGATGGTGATACGGAGATCAGCAGCGAGTTCTTGGATGACGGGGTCAGGGTGTGTGTTGGATACCTTTTCCAACAGAGGCAGCAACTGCTTCAGGACAGCAAAATCACTTGATTTCAACTACAAAATAAAATTTAAAAATGTCAAACTCAAATTAACATAGCAAATGTTGACAGGACCTGAGTACTATGTACCAGAAAATATATCTGCAGAAAAAGGGACAGGGATCAAATCTCGTTCATGGTGTAATCAGCATATTGCCTGGGTCTAGCACTCATTAACTATTTGTTGAGTAATAAGAGCTGGCATTTATTGAATACTTATGAACACTTACCATGTACAGGTTCTTTTCTAAGTTAAAACACATGTATACCCATATTCAAATCCCTATGATATAATTACAATTTTTTTTTGAGACAGCGTCTCACTCTGTCACCCTAGGCTAGAGTGCTGTGGCATCATAGCTTACAGCAACCTCAAACTCTTGGCCTAAAGCAATCCTCTTGTTTCAGCCGCCCAAGTAACTGACACTAGAGGCACCTGCCACAACACCCAGCTAGTTTTTCTATTTTTAGTAGAGGCAGGGTCTCACTCTTTCTCAGGCTGGTCTCAAAATCCTGCACTCAAGCAATCCTCCCACCTCTGCCTCCTGAAGTACTACGATTATAGGTGTGAGCCACTAGGCCTGGCCAGGATTATGACTATCGATTACATTCACACATTAAATACCACACTAGAAAAAAAAATTTTTCCCCCTTGGGGCTACTAGTAGGTCAAGATAAGTCAAGAGATGTGTGAGTTATATATGCTTCATGAAACCCTGGGCTCAAAACTAGCATAAGTTAAATATAACTCACATGGCAGTTAATGTGTTAAACATGGGGAAGTTGAGGCAAAGACCAGTTAAGTAATATGTCCAAGATGTGAATAAGATATGAACTCAAGAAATGAGGATCAAAACCTCCTACCCAACACTCTACATAATCTCACCCAAAAGAACAAAGCTGTTCAAGATCAAGTGCACCAAAAATCTGGAAAGGATTAGGCTGACAATTGGCAAGAGGGGATTTCTCTGGGAAAGTGGGAGTTAAAATTAGCCAACATTTTATTCTCTGCAGAAGCTTTGTTTGAATAACATCATACGCAATACCAAGAAAGGGGCATGTGTCGTTAATGACATGTAAGAATCAATGGTAATATTTTTCTGTTTGAAAATAGTAGAGAAATTATCACAGGAGGCTTCGTCAGGCCCTGAAAATTTTGAAAACCTCAGGGGTCTTAGATTCTTTTTAAAACTAGGCAGAGTATTTACTACTTAATGATTCACTCACTCCATTATCCAACCAACCTACCAATTAAGCAGCTAACCATTTTCATAGAAACTATTTAATGTTCTCATTCTGCTCTATAAATCAGAATTGTTATTGTTCCCTGCACCTATCTTTCAAGTAAAGGCAAATTTGAGGCATATGTCAGGTTTGTACCCACAGCATTTCACCACATCCAGATTTTTTGTTTACATATTTAGAAACTAATGCAAAATCAATAGAAAGTAGAATTTCCAGCTTTGTAACATGTAAGTTTATTTTCACGTGTAAAGTGATAGACATTCTGATGTTACTATATCTTAAAAGAAGAAAAGAATATGTATGTGCAGAGTAAAGGTTTTACTCCATGTGGCATGGAAAAAGACTTTTAGAACAGTTTTACTAGTGTCATCATTGTGCTAAGCTTCATTCATTGCCTCGGTTGTATTGTGGACTTTTCCCTTTTTAAGCATCTGAAATGAGAATATCTGTTTCTATCTACAGTCTATTTGCCCTATTTTTCATTTCTATTACATGTAACAATTTCCTCTTAAAAAATACCAGGACAAATAGATCAATGGAACAGAACAGAAAGCCTAGAAATAGACTCACATAAATACAGTCAACTGAACTTTGACAAAGGAGCAAAGGCATTCCAATGGAAAAAAGACAATCTTTTCAACAAATGGTGAGGGAACAATTGGCATCTCACAAAAATGAATCTAGACACAGACCTTATACCTTTCACAAATATTAACTCAAAATGGATCACAGACTTAACTGCAAGATACAAAACTATAAAATGCCTACAAGTTCAGTAGAAAATCTGGATGACCTTGAACATGGTGATGACTTTTTTTTTTTTTTGAAGATAAGAGTTCCATTGTGTTGCCCAGGCTGGTTAGATAGTAAGTTGTTTTGAAAGTCTCCAAGCTCTCAATTTGCTTAAGAACTGAAGGTTGAACTGATAGGACAGGGATTCAGGATGGTGGGTAGGGGAGTGATCATGCCTTCTTCAGAGGACTATATCTGAATTGGGCACGTGTATATTAAGAAAGCCCCAGGTAAGATCTATAAAAGCTCCGGGGTATCCATGAGCTCAACTTGCCTACACCTGTTCCAGAGAGAATCATTGTTTTAGAACAGTGGTTCTCAACCTGTGGGTCAAGACCCCTAGGAGCTGTATTAAAGGGCTACGGCATTAGGAAGGCTTAGAACCACTGTTTCAGAAGAAAATCCAGCAATACAATATAGAGCTAAAAATTCCTAATTCTGAAAAATATTTACGCTTATTTTTGTGTTCTCATTTTTATATATCAACTATGTTTCCCCAGATATTTAACCAACTAGTTTATATATCTGGGTCCTTATTTATATACACACACACACACACACACACACACACACCACCAAATTTAATCACAAGTGGTATTTTTTGCTTTTCTTCAGGTTGTACAGTATGCCTTGCTTTACAATGACCTATATATAGAAATACCCATAAGATATAGAAATGTGGGAGTTGGGCCCAGTGGTTCATGTCTGTAATTCCAGCACTGTGGGAGGTTGAGGCAAGAGGATTACTTGAGGACAGGAGTTCAAGGTTGGCCTAGGCAACACAGCCAGGCCTGGTGGGATGTGCCTGTAGTTCCAACTACCCCCAGCTACTTGGGAGGCTAAAGTGGACCTATCACTTGAGCCTAGGAGTTCAAAGTTACTGTGAGCTATGATTGCACCCACTCCAGCATGGGTGCAATCGCAAAAAAAAAAAAAATATATATATATATATATTTGTATCTTTTTAAAAAAAAGATGAATTCATAAATTCATCAGATTAATCAGAGCCACATTTTGAAGGCAAAAAGGCACTTGGTATATATTTATTAAATTCTAAGATACTCTCAGACCATGTGATTGGATAGAGGCAAGCACTGGACTTTGGATCTCAGATTCAGGTACAAGTGGTAGCTGTACTATGCTGAGCCTCAAAGGCCTCACCTGTAATAAAATGAGATTAACACTTGTAACACTTTGGATCTCAGATTCAGCTACAAGTGGTAGCTGTACTATGCTGAGCCTCAAAGGCCTCACCTGTAATAAAATGAGACTAACACTTGCCCATCTTGATTGGCTAACTTGTTTCCTCTCTCCTTTGCCATCTTCCACTATGGGAGCTGGGTGCTCACTATACTGGACTTCCCTGCAGGTAAGAGTGATCAGGTGACCCCACTTTGATCAATGAATACACAGAGAAATCTGATGGGAAGCTTCTGGGAATACTTTTGTTTTATCTATGAAAAGGACAGTTGTGACTAGCATCATCCTTTCTCCCTATTTGTTCTGATTTCAAATGCAATGCCTAGGACTAAGCAGCCACCTCTAGAGAAGGCAATTAAATAGGATCAAGAATAAGCCCGCATGCCAAAGTTGAAAAGACAAAAAAAATTATGACAAAGGAAAAAGTCAGAAAAACCTCAAGTTCTTGATGATACAGGAAGAGTTGAGTTGCAAGACCAATACCAGCAATTGCTTAACTGCAGGCTTCTTATTAAAGGAGATTATTAAACCCTATTTGTTTAAGCTATTGTTAGTTGAGTTTTTGATTGCTGGTAGTAAATTCATTCCTGATCCCAGTAAAATGTTTACTGTGAGAATCAAATGAAATGGTCTAAGAATTTTGTAAACTGTTAAAAACCTTACACAGGTACAAGAAAACCAAGTAGTACTCATAGTATACAAAGTTCCTTCACAGACTTTATATGCGTGGTGGTTGAATAAAAATCTATTATCCATGTGTTGCATTAAGAACACAAGAGAGGGGCAGTGCCTGTGGCTCAGTGAGTAGGGCACCAGCCCCACGTACCAGAGGTGGGTGGGTTCAAACCTGGCCCCAGCCAGCCCTGGCCAAAAACTGTAAAAAAAAAAAAAAAAGAAGAACACAAGAGAGGAGTCAATGAAATAAATCAATTTTGTTGTACCTATAATAACAATGTACTTAGCTCTTCCTTGGTCTCAAGTCTTAGAATGTACCTAAAAAAGAGGTTGTGTGAACCCTAGAGTAAAGCCTAAGATCATAGGAAATAATATATAGTAAAATGGAAAAACAATACATTATTTCACAAAGTTATATTTCAGAATGCAATGATTGAGTCTTTGCCTAAAATTCATCCTTTAACATTGATGCCTGCCATTAATGCCATAGTTTGCTTCGGGCAGTCCTAAAATCTTTGGGAGCACTTGGATCAATGTTTCCAGTGACATAAAAGAGATGAAGACCTTTTTCACTGGCCACTGGTATCAACAGAAATCATTTTATTGAAATCATATATAGCTGTGAACATCTTTAACAATGTGTACAAATGAACACCATGAAGACAATTCCAGAAACAGATGGTTTAACCTCAAAAGCAAAAGAATTAGAGGAGTCTTTAGTTAACTGGAAGGTCATTGTTAAAAAGTAACATGGAAGCACAGTGGTTTCCAAATGAGGACTTTTAGTAAGCTTAATCACCTATATATACATGATGGAAGAATATCCCTCCATCTTAAGGAAATTCTGAGAAAAGTCTGCATTAACTAGGGGATAAGTAAGCAAATGCCTGTGAAAACAAAAAGTGTGGCTTTTCTCTTCCCTTCTCCACACATGACTAACATTCACAACACTCCCGTGGGTGTACCCAGAGCTGAAAGCTGCTCACAAGGGGTGAGAGGAGTGTTTCTAAACCTTTTAAAGCCTAGACTATTAAAAAAATCCATGCCTTCCTAGTTAGAAATCCATCTTTCTTTTTTCCCTTTTATTCTTTCTTCTTTTTTCCTCCCATTTATCCATGAATCCAAAAACTATTCATTCCTACTGTGGTAGATTTATTAAATATGTAAGACACCTCTGAAGTAGATTGCTGGAAAGCAACAGTAATTAAGAATCACCGTCTGCTCTTTGAAGCTCTATATAATAGCTTGCAACATGAAAATTTCCCCAGGCTGTTCTATAGAACACACACCTGTAGCTCAGTGCAGGAAAGAAAAGACAGCATTCAACATAGGAAATGAGTTGTCAGCACGCAAAAGATTTCCATGGCTCTTCCCTCTCTCCCTTTTCCTCCATTCTGTGGCAGACCTCTAGCTCACTTGCCACCTCTTCTGTCCTAGTCTCTGAGCATCTGCTAGGATTCTGATAAGTTAACAATACCTAAAACATAGTCCCATGCTTAGGCTAAGTTTTTTACCAAGGAGTCTGAGCAATGGCCTTTGGTCAAAACCATAACTTAAGCAAGTGTAGAGTAATGCCAAGATAAAGACCCTTACCTCTTTAGAGAAAAGATGTACTTTTAGTCTCCCAATAATGGACCCCCATCCCAACAGACTGCAGATTTAAAGATTAAGAGACCAGCTTTTAACTGGTAGTCTCTGGTGTCTTCCTGGAACAGAATGGTTTTGGTTTTTAAAGGAATGATCTGCTCAGCTTTGTGTAGCAGTGCTTTAGAGAACCCTGTGGGCCCAGCAGTGTCACGCAGAAATTGCTTCTTGAGGAGCAGGGAAAAGTTACTAACATAATATTTTTATTGATGACCAACCCTGAAATTTAGAAAACGAGTTTGTAATGACAGTTGTCTTATTTGCCATCGTAAGCCTACACTTTTTCCAAATTAACTCTTGTTCCCGGACACCATGTTATAATAATCATTTTAATTACAATTAGAAAAAAAAAGAAAAAAATGTTCAGATGCTGTTAGATTATGTTTTATTAGCCAAAACATTAGGAATGAATAGGGCTTAGGTATATTATATAGTTCTCTAGACTAAAGTAAAGACCTTTGGCTGGGCTCAATGGCTCACGCCTGTAATCCTAGCACTCTGGGAGGCTGATGAGGGTGGATTGCTTGAGCTCAGGAGTTTAAGACCAGCCTGAGCAAGAGTGAGACCCTGTCTCTAAAAAATAGCTGGATGTGGTGGTGGGCGCCTGTTGTCCCAGCTACTTGGGAGGATGAGGCAAGAGGATCGCTTGAACCCAAGAGTTTGCTGTGAGCTATGATCCCACGGCATTCTACCTGGGGAAAGAAATTGATACTCTGTCTCAAAAAAAAAAAAAAAAAATGTAAAGACTTTAACCTGACAATGACCAAATGGAAAAATTCAGAAACATGACTTGCTTTTTTAATACAAAGATACAAAAGCCCAGCATTATGTTATATAAGCCACCTATAATAAATCCATGAATCAAACAGAAAAAAAAATTAATAGATCTAGGGCAAAAGTATAGAAGGTGACGTGTTTATGTTCACTAAGTGCAAAGTCAGAGAAATCCAGGGTGTAATCAGTGACTCAGGATGGCTCACAAAAAGGCAGGGACAGGCAAGGGATCCACTTTTACGTCAGTCAAGTAAACCTTTCTTAGAACATGACTAACATACACAGCTGGCCTCCCAACAATGGGCTTCTAGAAAGGGAGAAGGTTTCTGTAATCTATTTTCCATTGGGGATTTGGTTTGAAATGATACATGTTAAATAAAGAGAATCCTGCCATTTACAAAAATGCACTCTTGACTAATGGAAACAAAGACTATTCAAATTAACACTCAACCAGAAAATAAAAACTGATCTAGCCAACTAAATCCCGTAACAAAATGTCTTAAGAAAAACTATTCTGCTGGTGGCCCCCATAGTGGCTCATGCCTGTAATCTCAACTGGGAAGCCAAGATGGGAGGATCTCTTGAGGACAAGAGTTTGAAACCAGCTTGGGCAACACAGTGAGACTTCATCTCTTAAAAAATAAATAAATAATCCATGGGTGAACACTTCTTTACTAGTTGTATCACTAGGGATATAATATGGCTCTAGGGGTGGCACCTGTGGCTCAGTGAGTACAGCGCTGGCCCCATATACCAAGGGTGGCGGGTTCAAACCCAGCCCCTGCCAAACTGCAACAAAAAATAGCTGGGCGTTGTGGTGGACACCTATAGTCCCAGCTACTCAGGAGACTGAGGCAAGAGAATCACCTAAGCCCAAGAGCTGGAGGTTGCTGTGATGTCACAGCACTCTACTGAGGGTAACAAAATGAGACTCTATCTCTAAAAAAAAAAGAAAAGAAAAACATAATATGGCTGTAGGAACTGAACCAAAAACTTCTTTTTAAAGCATTGGTTCTCAACCTATGGGTTGCGACCCCTTTGGGGATCGAATGACCCTTTCACAGGAGTCGCCTAAGACCATCCTGCATATCAGATATTTACATTACGATTCATAACAGTAGCAAAATTACAGTTATGAAGTAGCAATGAAAATAATTTTATGGTTGGGGGGGTCACCACAACATGAGGAACTGTATTAAAGGGTCGTGGCATTAGGAAGGTTGACAACCACTGTTTGAAAGTATCAAATATATTAAAGTATTAAGGTTCTGGGCACAGCAGCTCACACCTATAATCCTAACTCTCTGGGAGACTGAGGCAGGTGGATTGCTTGAGCTCAAGAGTTTTAGACCAGCCTGAGTAAGAGCCAGACCCCAACTCTACTGAAAACAGAAAAACTAGCCAGGCACTGTGGTGGGCAACTGTAGTCTCAGTTACTTAAGAGACTGAGGCAAGAGGATCACTTGAACCCAAGAGTTTGAGGATGCTGTAAGCTATGATGCCATAGCACTCTACCCAGGGTGACACAGTGAGAATCCATCTCAAAAAAAAAAAAAAAAAAAGGAAAACTACATGGGGAATATAAAATTAATCTACCAAGAGATGGGCTCCACATTAACAGGCTCAGATAAAATTCCTTTTCCCCTTAAGGAGAGCTAGAGAGATGCATATTTTCATACATCAAAAATCAATCAGGCTCAGTGCCTGTGGCTCAGTGGCTAGGGCACCAGCCACATATACCAGAGCTGACTGGTTCAAATCCAGCCCGGGCCTTCCAAACAACAATGACAACTATAACCAGAAAATAGCTAGACGTTGTGGCAGGCGCCTGTAGTCTCAGCTACTTGGGATGCTGAGGTAGGCGAGTCCCTTAAGCCCAAGAGTTTGAGGTTGCTGTGAGCTGTGACACGACGGCACTCTACCGAGGGCAATATACTGAGATTCTGTCTCAAAAAAAAAATTAGAATCAGATTTAAATCCTCAAACTCAAAAATCCATTCCTGGAGGGTTCCGTACTTATTGCTGAGTTATAAGCATGCTGATTTTCAAGATGCATTTCATAATACTTGCACTAAGTCTGTTCTGCCCTGCTGCAGTCTCCTAACCTAATATATGTAACTAACAAGTAGCACACGTGTATGACCTGGCCCTTACCTATCTTTTTCCCTTGATGGTGCTACTCTTCTCCTTGGTCTCTACAATTTAGCTACACCAGCCTTCTACATAGTATTACTGTATCAGCTTCTCAAGTATTTCAAGCACTTTCATGCTACTGAGACTTTGTAACATATTTTCTTTAATTGAGAGAGTTTTATCCATCTTCACTATATACACACTCAAATTCCTATTAATCTTTCAAGTTTTAGCTTAACCTTACACTCCCTCAGCGGAAACATTCCCAGCCTAGGTTAAATGCTATGTTCCCCTGGCACCCTTAACTTCTCTTTGGATACTTCATCCAATTCTAAATACATGTAGTGTCTCACACTCATGAGGGTTGGGGCTGTGTCTGCTTTGTCCGCTATATTCCCTGAGCCTTAGCTCAGTATCTGGCACACAAGCAAATAAGAAATGCTGTTTAAAGGAATAAACTCTAAAATTACAAATTAAATATGTAACAGACATATAGGCTTAAAAATGGCTGGAAGTTAAAAAAAAATTTTTTTTTTAAAGACAGAGTCTCACTTAGTCACCCTGGGATAAAGTGCTATAGCATCATAGCTCACAGCAATCTCAGAATTTTGGGCTCAAGTGATCCTCTTAGCTTAGCCTCCTGAGTAACTAGGACTGTAGGTGCCTGACACAAAGCTGGCTAGTTTTTCTATTTTTAGAAGAGACTAGGTCTTGCTTTACTCAGACTGGTCTCGAACTCCTGAACTCAGGCAATCCATTGGCTTTGACCTCCCAGAATGCTAGGATTATATGTGTGAGCTACCATGCCATCTTGGAAGCAAATTTTAACATGCTCTGTGATAGGGCTGAACAATGGATCCTCTGCTCCAATGGAGTTATTCAAAATAATGGATTTTGAGCAACCAGCAGATTACTAAGGCTTTCCCCCTGTCTACAGTAGTAGAAACAAGGGCTGCACCTGGGGAGAATCAGGCCAGAGAATTTAGTATTTGCCTTAGATGCAAAATACCATGCTAGATGTTCCCAAATCAAGCTTATGCCAGGTAGGAAAGGTACAACCTCAAACTCTGCCCTTCTGACAGTGAAGTCTATTCAGTTGACAGAGTGAAAATGGCGTTAATTTTCTTGTCCTCTACTTTGGAGAGAATTCTTATTAACAAACTGACTTATTTATTCTATGTGCAATATTCATTCTTATTTCTCCCACGTGTATGTATGCAAGAGAGAAACGGGTATTTTGCTTCTCCTTCCCCTCCATTCCGGTTTGGCTCATGCCTACAACTCACCTGGACAGCTCCTCCTAGCATGACGGCCACCAGCCCCATGGACATACTCAGCGTCTGGGATTCCACAGTGCTCTCTGCCTGATGGGCCACGCTTGCACATGCTCTCTGCAGTGTTGCTGCTACAAAGTCTGCCACCTACCAAAAAGAGAATTTAGAATTGTGAGGAGTAAGAAAAAAAATCTCAAAATTCTCTTTACATGTTACATCTACATGCTCTTTTACCCTAGCTTCACAATAGCAAGAATCACCAAGATCAGCTGTTACTGCACAGCAGATGTGGTGTTAAGTGTTGGTTTACTGCTTTATCACAAAGGATATAGATGAACAGCCAGATGAAGAGATGGACAGGACAAGGTATGGGGACAGGGCGTGCAGAGCTTCCATGCCCTGGCTGGGCTTGCCACCCTCTCAGCACCTCCTTGTATCCAACAACCAGAAGCTCCTAAATGCTTTACAAGCATGATCTCACTTAATTCTCATATCAACTTCATAGAGTTACTATTATCCTCATTATGAAATGAAGAATCTAAGACTTAAAAAAGGTTATTTGTTCAAGGTCTACTTAGAAAGCCTACTTAGACTTCCTCAAATGTTTTAATGTACTAATCCAACTTCCTTTGCTTTTCATGAATTTTGTCAGGAAATTAAAGATGAAAATGATTTGTAAATTTGACTCAAAATGGATCACAAACTTCAATGTAAAACGCTAAACTCCAGAAAGCAACATAGTAGAAAATCTAGATGGCCTTGGGTGTGGCGACAACTTTTTAGATGCAATGCCAACACCAAACGCTCAATCCATGAAAGAATGCAATGATAAGCTAGACTTCATTGAAGTTAAAAATTTCTGCTCTGCAAATGACACTCTGAAGAGGATACAAACAGAAAACCATAAATATTTTCTCCGAAGAAAGTATTTCCAAAGGACATATCTGATAAGGGTCTGTTATCCAACATATACAAAGAGGCCAGGTGCAGTGGCTCACGCCTGTAGTCCTGGCTCTCTTCAAAGCTGAGGCAGGTGGATTGCCTGAGCTCAGGAGTTTGAGAATAGCCTGAGCAAAAGCAAGACCCCATCTCTGAAAAATAGCCAGGCATGGCGGTGGGTGCCTGTAGTCCCAGCTACCTGGGAGGTTGAGGCAAAAGGATCACTTGAGCCTAGGAATTTGAGGTTGCTGTGAGCTATGACTCCATGGCACTCTACTAAGGATGACAAAGTGAGACTCTGTCTCAAAAATATATATACATACACACACACACACACACACACACAAAGAATTCTTAAAGCCCAACAACAAGGCTCTGTGCCTGTGGCTCAAGTGGCTAAGGTGCCAGCCACATACACCTAAGGTGGCGGGGCGGGTTTGAATCCAGCCTGGGCCTGCCAAACAACAATGACGGCTGCAATCAAAAAATAGCTGGGTGTTGTGGCAGGCACCTGTGGTCCCAGCTACTTGGGAGGCTGAGGCAGGAGACTCGCTTGAGCCCAGGAGTTGGAAGTTGCTGTGAGCTGTGACGCCACAGCATTCCACCCAGGGGGACAGCTTGAGGCTCTATCTCAAAAAGAAAAAAAGGCCCAACAATAAGAAAATAGTCTGATGAAAAATGAGCACAATAACTGAACAGATACAACTCACCAAAGATATACAGATGGCAAATAAACATATAAAAAGATGTTCCATATCATATGTCATTAGGGAACTGCAAATTCCCTAAAACTGCAAACTCACTAAAACATCAGTGAGATTCTAGTACACACCTATTTGACTGCTTGAAATCTAGAAGACTGACATCACTAGGGGGATGCTGGTGAGGATGTGGAGCAGTAGGAACTCTCATTCACTGCTGCCAAGAATGCAAAGTGATACAGCCACTTTAGCAGACAGTTTAATAGTTTCTTACAAAACTAAACATACTCCTATCATACAATACGCCCACCATACTTGGTATTTACCCAAATGAGTTGAAAAAATATATCCACATAAAACCTACACATGGTTGTTTATAGTAGCTCTAGTCATTATTGCTAAAACTTGTTGAATGGATATATAAATTGTAGTACATCTGAAAAATGGAAGATTATTTAGCATTGAAAAATGAGCAATCAAGCCATAGAAAGACACACAGAGAAACTCTAAATGCATATTACTAAGTATAAGAAACTGATCTGAAAAGGTGCATACTATATCATCTCAGCTATATGACATTTTGAAAAAGGTAAAACTATGGAGATGATTAAAAAAACAAAGGTTGTCAGGATAGGGGAGAGGAAGAGAAGAACAGGGGAGCCCAGAGGATTTTTAGGGTGGCGAAACTATTCTGTATGATTCTACAATCGTGGATACATGTCATTATCAATTTGTCTAATCCCAGGGACTGTCCAACACCAAGAGAGAACCCTACTGTAAACTACGGACTCTGGGTGATGAGGTGTAACAAACGTACCACTCCAGTGGAGAATGTTGCTAATGCAGGAGGCTGTAGATGTGTGGTTCAATTTCATTGTGAACCTAAAAGTGCTCTAGAAAGTAAAGCAGTTTACTATTTATAAAAAAATAATTTGTTAATTTCTGAGCATCTCACAGGGTCCTAGATCTGCTTCTCAAAGGGATTTCCCTTCAGGAACTTATTGTCCCCTGCATTTTAACAGTATAATTCTAGTAAGCAAAGAATGGGGGAGGAGGTACTCAATTTTACTTAGAAGCCAGTGTCTTCAAACAATTTCAAACAAATGAAGCAGAGTAATTATTTCAGGTACCAGATATTTTAAAGTATTAAGGTGCTGGGTACAGCGGCTCACACCTGAAATCCTAGTACTCGGGAGGCTGAGGTGGGTGAGTTGCTTGAGCTCAGGAGTTGGAGATCAGCCTAAGCAAGAGTGAGACCCCCATCACTACTAAAATTTAAAAAAACTAGCTGGTGTTGTGGCAGGCACTTATAGACCTAGCTTCTCTAGAGCCTGAGGCAAGAGAATGGCTTGAGTCCAAGAGTATGAGGTTGCTGTGAGCTATGATGCCATAACACTTACCCAGGGAAACAGAGTGAAACTCTGTCTCAAAAAAAAAAAAAAAAGGCATTAAAGTAATTTATATGCAAGATTTTACAGAGCATTTGGCTAACAACTAAGCTTTAAAATGGAATTAATTTGGTCAGCATCATTTTAACTGCACTTGGATTAATCACCTTAAGTAGAAACACCTTGGAATAAATGATAGTACACACATGCATATTCACGATTAATGACTCAAAAAAGAGAAGTCATTTTGGAAAGGGGAAGGTTGAGATGGGTCATAATAAGCCTCTAAATATCACGCAAGCTTGCATGTTGAACTCTCTGGACAAGTCACATTCTGTGCTAAAGTCTTCACTGCAAGCTGAAAGTCAGGAGAATGGCTTGTTAACACTTGTCTTTGGAGCAAGGCAGGAAACTAAAAGACGATTAGAAGTTCTATTTACTGACATGAGTAATTCTGATTTTGGCGAGTTTTACAACCTTCTCCAGGCCCAAGACTTTATTGATACTAGAAGCTAAGGACATTGGCCGTTTCTAGAAAAACTAGGTAGAAATTGTTTCTACCTCCAGAGAGTTTTAAAAAACATCTTTGTATATGTTTAGCTCCTATTTCAACACAAGTATTGTTAAATTATTAGAATTAGTATCATGTAGTCTTCCTAATTTTTCTAAGTCCCTCTGCACTATGTATGTATATATACTGTATTTTTAAATGTTGCTAAACACATAGAATGATCCTATTTCTTAAAAAAAGCTTTGTACATCTGCACACCTCTAATAAGCAACTGGGAACTGCTAACTGTAAAGTGATAACCAGCTGCGATTGTCATCTATGTAGTGCCCTTTCCCCAAACATTCTTGCAACATGAAAACCACCCTACCCTACCCATTTTGGACAGCAGCTTCCTATTACTACTCATTTCCTGTAATTTTGGTGGGGCTGCTAGCCACAAGAACAGGCATGTGACTAAAGCCCATTCTAGAATTTATGTATAATGCAGGAAAAGGGAAGAGACTTTCACTTTCTACTTAAAACTTTTTTTTTTTTTTGAGACAGAGTCTCACTATGTTGCCCTTGGTAGAGTGCCATGGTGTCACAGCTCACAGTAACCTCAAGCTCTTGGGCTTAAGTGATTCTCTTGCCTCAGCCTCCCAAGTAGTTGGGACTACAGGCACCTGCCACAACACCTGGCTATTTTTTATTGTAGTTGTCATTGTTGTTTTTAGCAGGCCCGGGCCAGGTTCACCAGCCTGGGTTTATGTGGCTGGTGTCCTAGCCACTGAGCTGAGCAAAAACATTTTATAAAGGTACATAATTTAACAAGCCAATAGTCCTGAAACTTTATCATGAAAAATAGCAGTGCCCTCCCTCATTTCTCCCCATTTGTCTCTGGCTCTACCAATGTAGCCACTTTGAATTATTTAGTTGTTTAATTTAATAATAATATTAAGCATTAACTCTTGCCAGGCACCATTCTGAACACACTACAGGTATTAACTCATTTAATTCTCACAATAATCCTATGGGGATTTATAAACCTGCTGCCAAAATACTGACACCTGAGTGGAAGGCAGCTGGCAGCCTCAGTGTCATCATTGAGGATGTGGACTTCAACTTGAGCCTCTTGTTTTTCCGTTTGCTCCTCTCCCTCATATTCAGGATCCTTTGGGTTTAGTGTCTCCCAGGAATAAATCTCCTGTCTTTTGCTGGGAAGAGGAGGTGGTTGTAACAAAGTGGAGGAAGGAATGAAGGGGTCTACTGACCCCTCCCCTCCATTTTAAGCTCTAAATTCAGCTCTATCTACAGAGCTTATTTGGTGCCTCCTCTGCTTGCTTCTTTCCCCCCTTTTTTAAATATATATTTTAGCAGCTTTACTAAAGAATAGTGGTTGGCTTCTTGACTTCTCGCCATGCAGACATCAAGCCTTCCAATTTCTCAAGTTGCTAGAACAGCTACTGTTTTCCAGTTTCTAAATTTTGCTATTCCTTTTTACCTACTATCTCTTTTCTCCTGCTCTGTTGATCCTTATGGTTTCCAGAGAGCTTAATACTCTGACTTTAGTCAGAAGTACCGACTTTTTACAACATGCACCTCCATGTTGTTTAAGTGTTTTTACAATGAATTATGTATTACTTATGTTAAAAATTTTTAACACCGAGGGTGGTGCCTGTGGCTCAAAGGAGTAGGGTGCTGGCCCCATATACCGGAGGTGATGGGTTCAAACCCAGCCCCAGCCAAAAACAGCAAAAAAAAAAAAAAAAAAAAATTTTTTTTTTAAAATGGGTTAGAGAAAAGAATTATAGTGACCCAATTACAGAAGGGAACAGAGGGTGGCAATTTTCTGAAAGGACACTGAAAAGAGGGTTTTTTCCCCTTTCTTTCTTTTCTTTTTTCTTTTTTTTGAGACAGAGTCTCACTTTGTTGCCCTAGGCCATGGTGTCAGCCTAACTCACAGCAGCCTCAAACTTCTGGGTTCAAGCAATCCTTTGGCCTCAACCTCCTGAGTAGCTGGAACCACAGGCACCCACCATGACATCCAGCTAATTTTTCTATTTTTAGTAGAATTGGGATCTTGCTCTTGCCAAGTCTGGTATCTAATTCCTGAGCTCAAGCCACCCTTCCCCCTTGGCCTCCCAAAGTGCTAAGATTACAGGTAGAAGCCTGACCAGAGAAAAGAATCTTAGTTTGTTTTTATTTTTGAGACAGTCTCAAGCTGTCACCCTGGGTAGAGTGCCATGGCATCATATCTTATAATAACCTCCAACTCTTGGGCTCAAGCAATCCTCTTGCTTCAGTTTTTCTGTTTTTAGTAGAGACGGGGTCTCACTTTTGTTCAGGCTGGTCTCGAACTCATGAGCTCAAGCAATCCACCCTCCTTGGCTTCCCAGAGTGCTAGGATTATAGGTATGAGCCACCATGCCCGGCCAGAGAAGAGAATCTTAAATCATGCTCACTCTACTGCACCAACAATGGCCTCCCTGGTGAACCTGTCACATTGCAGGGATGCTCTATCTGGAACACTGTTCCACAGGCACCTCAATGGCTACCTCCTGCCCTGCCTCCAGATCTTTGTTCAAAAATCACATTCTCATGAGGCTGTCCATGACCACTTATTTACCATACTCCCTTTATCATCCCCTTTTCTTGTCTTATTTTTTTCTTGACATTATCACCGTCTAATATACCATGTTTTGCTTTGTTGTTTGTCTCTCCCGCCCCCCTATATCAATATAAGCTCCATGAGAATGCAGACAAGTGTTTTTTTGTTCACTGCTGTGTCCCTGGTACCCAGAAGAGTATGCGGCACACAGCAGGACCTCAATACAAAGTTGAGAAATGAAGCTGGTGTGGGGCTCAGATCAATACACAGATCACTGCATGCCTCACTTTTCTCTGCACCATCACACATACTAATGTACTGTCTCCCAGCACACTTCACTGAGTATATAATCTTTTACTTTATATAATCTTTTTATTTATATATTTCAACATACATTTCTAACAGATAAGGAGATTTACTTTTTATATAAGTAACATACCATAATTACAGTCGATAAGAATTCCTCAGTACCTTCTCATCAATCTGATTCAAGACTATTGTAAAAATGTCTTTGTACACTTGGTTTGTTTGAATCAGGATCCAGCTCCTTTTTTATGCCATTTCTTTGGTGAAACTGGGTTACTCGTACTGCAGAATTTCATTCTGGATTTAGCTGATTGCTTCCTCGTGGCATTGTTTTAACTTCCTCCTCTATCCTTTGAATTCCCTTAATTAGATTCAGGTTCAAGTTTTTGTTTTTTGGGGTTTTTTGGTAAGAATCTTTCCCAAGTGGTGCTGCATACTTCCTACTGTACTATATCAGAAAGCACTTATATGTTTGTCCACTCATGATGATGTAAGATCACCAGTCCATGCTGAAATACTTAGGGACATATATACCGACATTTGCATTAATACTGAAATGTACCAAAAAAGAAGATGCATATGAGAGTGAAAGCATAAATAAATATGTCATAAAGCAAGTACAGAGACTCTCCAGAGTTGACCACCTCCCTACACTGACCACCTCCTTAAGTTGATCTAATTTTCATAAACTAGACAGGTACCCTGTGTACGTATCAGGACAGCAGGCCTAGATCCTTACCTTAACCTCCTCCATATGTTGACCAGTTTGTTATAGTTCTTTTTGTGGTCAACTTATAGAAGTTTTACTGTATAATAAAAGACTAAGTGGTATAATAAAAGTCTAGGTAGTAGGTATACAGGTATTCATTAACGAATTCTCATAAAGTTAAAAATTTTCATAATAAAATATTGAGGGGGAAAGTATTAGTTGGTTGGTTTGGACACTTTGGCCCTACTATATTCCTTATAAAGTATTCCATTAATAGACCATCTTATGGTTTTGGCAGACATTTATGAGTGTTACCAGATCTGTTATTTCATTACAGGGTTGCAAAACGTAATTTTCTAGTTCTCTTTTTGAATTTTTTACCTGTGACTCTCCTATAAAGAAAAATTCCCCTTCATATACTATTTACTTATATTAAAATAGTTTCTACAGAAAGGCAAGACAAATGCTTTAATTTTTCCCTTTATTTATCAATTTACAAAATAATAAATTGAGGCCTAGCAATCACCAAAGATCCTATGAGAGTTGGTTTTCTTTTTTTTAACTCAGAGTTGTTTTTTTTTTCAGACGGAGCCTCAAGCTATCCCCCTGGGTAGAGTGCCATGGCATCATGCTCATAGCAACCTCCAACTCCTGGGCTCAAGTGAGTCTCCTGCCTCAGCCTCCCAAGTAGCTGGGACTATAGGCGCCCGCCACAACGCCTGGCCATTTTTTTTTTTTTTTTGGTTGCAGCCATCATTGTTGTTTGGCGGGCCCGGGCTGGGGATTTGAACCCGCCACCTTAGGTGTATGTGGCTGGCGCCTTAGCCACTTGAGCCACAGGCGCCGAGCCTTTAACTCAGATTTTTATGTATGTATGTATGTGTTTTCTTTCTTTCTTTTTTTTATTTTTTGAGGCAGAAAAAATGTTTTCTTTTTTTTATATTTTTTTGTGCCATGGCGTCATAGCTCACAGCAACCTCAAACCCCTGGGTTTAGGTGATTCTTCTGCCTCTGCCTCTCAAGTAGGCAGACTATAGGCACCCACCATGATCCCAGCTAATTTTCTATTTTTAGTTAAAATGAAGTCTCACTCTTGCTCAGGCTGGTCTTAAACTCTTGAACTCAAGCAGTTTACCAACCTCAGCCTCCCAGAGTGCCAAGACTACAGGTATGAGCCACCACGCTGGGCAGATTTTTATATCTTTGACATGTTTCAGTCCATTGCAGGCATAATTCTTTTTAGTGATCCAGTTGTCCTAACTATAGCCAATGGGAGCCCCTTCAAGATAGTTCCTGAGTGCTACTGACATAACCCCATTCATCTCAGAAAGCTTCCTTGCATTACAGCACAATGAGATGCCTTAAGATGTACGATGTATAATTCTTGCCCCAGACCTTAAATTAACCTTTATTCCAAAGAGCTTTAAATTCTTTTAGTAGAAAATGATATTTAGGAACTATAATCTGGCACTAAGGATGCTTATCCCTACTAGTTGTCTTTGCTTTTAATGATTTATAGTGGACTGAGCTAGGAAATATCTATCTTTTAAAAAGAGAAAAATAAATCTTCACTTCAAACTAGTACATATACTACCAACTAAAATTCAATATCATGGATTTTTTTTTTGAGACAGACCCTCAAGCTATTGCCCTGGGTATAGTGCCATGACATCACAGCTCACAGCAATCTCCAACTCCTGGGCTCAAGTGATTCTCTTGCCTCCGCCTCCCAAGTAGCTGGGACTCCAGGTACCCGTCACAATGCCCAGACAGTACCAGTCTTACTTTGTCGCCCTGGGTATAGTGCCATGACATCACAGCTCACAGCAACCTCCAACTCCTGGGCTCAAGCGATTCTCTTGCCTCCGCCTCCCAAGTAGGTGGGACTCCAGGCACCCGTCACAATGCCCAGCTATTTTTTGGTTGTAGCTGTCGTTGTTTGGCAGGCCCAGGCTAGATTCGAACCCGCCACCTTAGGTGTATGTGGCTGGCGCCTTAGCCGCTTGAGCCATAGGCGCCAAGCCAGTATTATAGATTTTAAGCTTGGCATGATAGCATGCACCTATAATCCTAGCTACTCAGGAGGCTGAGGCCTGAGGACTGCTTGAGTTCAAGAAACCAAGTCCAGCCTGGGAAACATAGCAAGACTCCATCTCTTAAAAAAAATTAGAGGAGGCTGAGGCGGGTGGATTGCCTGATCTCTGGAGTTTGAGACCAGCCTGAGCTAGAGCGAGACCCTGTCTCTTAAAAAAAAAAAAAAAATAGCCAGGCATTGTCGCAAGTACCTGTAGTCCAAGCTACTTGGAAGGCTGAGGCAAGAGGATAGCTTGAGCCCAAGAGTTTGAGGTTGCTGTGAGCTAGGATGCCATGGCACTATACCCAGGGCGACAATGTAAGAAAGAAAAAGAAATAAGAAATAATTTTTTTCTCAAAAGAAAAAAAAATAAGAAAAAGAAATAGGATTTTAACTCTAGTCCTTTATTTTATAACTCTTTTTCTTATGCTAAAAATATTGATCCCTAACAGTATTAACAAAATTACTTATAACTTCCTTATCCATATGTGTATTGCTCAAAATAATATCAGAATATTATCACTAGGAGCAAGATTACTAAATGCAATTTATTATTTCCTTGTGGCTCTTTTTGTCCTGATACATTTTAACCTTAGCTGAAAGATAATTTTAATGGGACAAATCATTTTTGTACCTGCCTGACATCATTGTTCCTTAATTAGGAGTAAAGGGAGATAATTGCAAAAGCTCAATTCATATCAATTTTTAGACCATTTCCCCTTCAAACTAACATCCTGAGACAAAGACATAAGGTCTGGATGAGTCTTCAGGGAACGGATATAAATGCAGAAGAAACAAATCACCCTACTGAGTAACACAGGGTCAGTGAACTGCAGGAATAAGAGGCCAGGAGAGAAATCATGAACATAATTCTCATTAAATAGGCATGATAAGTCAGAGCTGACAGGCAGCTGCAAATTTTCTCAGCAGGAGCTGTAGTGAAATGCTGCTTAGCAACACCCGAAGGCTGATGACAATGACGACAATACAAAGAACTGGAGAATCAGATTTAAGCATGACAATCATACTGTCTTACAACTGACTATTCACCAACCATGCAACATTAAATTCTGGTAAAGTGGTAAAATATGATGACTGTACTGCCTTTGCTTTATTACTTTTATTTCTTTTTTTTTTAAAGGTTGTAAAAATAATGTCTGACTCAATATAATTCAGGCACTGATTCACACAGCTATACCACACAGAAAGCATTTATGCATTTTAAAAAACATCTTAAAACTTTACAGAATGCTGTAAAGATAAGCGGTAAGTTAGATCACCTATAAAATTCAAGCTGCTCTCATTAGTATTAGTGATAATTCCAGCTGTATATAAATAATAATAAAAAAAGTATTAGTGATATTTTTTCAAATTTGAGTTTCTCATTAGTCTCAACTTTTGATACACATTACAATCATCCATGGAGCTTTAAAAAGATAAAGACACACAGGTTCTAACGCAGACATGCCAAATCAGAATCTCTAAAAGTGAGCCAGGTATCAGTATTTTGAAAAAGATCCCATATAATTTTATTTGTACCTAAAATTGAAAACCACTATGATAGAACATAAAAATATTTAAAACCAGGCCAGGTGTAGTGGCTCATGCCTGCAATTCTAGCACTCTCGGAGGCCAATGCAGGAGGATCCCTTGAGCACAGGAGTTGAGACCAGCCTTAGCAAGAGCCAAGACCTCATCTCTACAAAAAACAGAAAACTTAGCTGGGCATTATGTCAAGTGCCCATAGCCCCAGCTACTCAGGAGGCTGAGGCAGGAGGATTGCTTGAACCCAAGAGTTTACTCTTGAGATTACTGTGAGCTACAGTGAGGCCATGGTACTCTACCTAGCCTGGGAAAAAGAGTGGGACTCATTCTCAAAAAAAAAAAAAAGTATTCTCTTTCTGCCATAAAAAAATAGAATAAAGAAAAAAGAAAAATATAAATTAATAAAACTGTTCTCAAAGTGTTATTTGCAGGAGAATCACCTCAGAAGTTTATTGAATATATAATGCCCAGGACTTAAGAAAGTTCTGAATTCAGTTGGCCTGGTACAGACTTAGTAATTTCTTTTTTTTTTGAGACAGAGCCTCAAGCTGTCCCCCTGGGTAGAGTGCCATGGCATTACAGCTCACAGCAACCTCCAACTCCTGGGCTCAAGCGAGTCTCCTGCCTCTGCCTCCCAAGTAGCTGGGACCACAGGCACCCGCTACAACGCCCGGCTATTTTTTGGTTGCAGCCGTCATTGTTGTTTGGCGGGTCCGGGCTGGGGATTCGAACCCCCCACCTTAGGTGTACATGGCTGGCGCCTTAGCCGGTTGAGCTATAGGAGCCGAGCTAGACTTAGTAATTTCTATATTTAACCAGCATTCCAGGAAATACTAATGCAAGTATCATCAAACTATATTCTGAACATTTTTGAATATTTTTTGGAAAGAATGTAAAGAAACCGAAATAGCCAAGTACCACCCAGGCTGGAGTCCAGAATGTGGCAACCACTGACCTGAGTGATATTTGTAAATATCTGCTCCGACATTCTCTCACACAAAACAGCCATCAGCTGCAGGACAAGCAACTTCCGCTCCTGACTTTCCACAAGAAGAGTTTGGTGTTGTTCTAATTCCAAGAGGCTTTGGTTGGAGAAGGGATTAGTTTTTAACTCTGCTTCATTTTCCACAGCCACATGAGTCAACTCCTACAAGGAAAGAAAAAGCGAAGAAAAAGACAATAATGCTAAGGCCTTCACAAAAATAGCTAGAAAACTCTACTTGACATGCATATTTAAAGAAATAACCTGTTTGTTATCGCATTATTTATGTTAGCCCCAAATTGGAGACAACCAAAGTGTCCAACAACAAGAAAATAAATAATGATGCATTTATTATATCACAGTAGTTAAAATAAATGACCTAAACCAATATGGATATCAATATAGATGGATCTCAAAAACACTGTTCAGTGAAGAATGTAAATTGCAGAATAATATGTACAGTATGATACCACATACACAAAATTTTAAAATTTCATAATATGGCCATGAGCAGTGGCTCACACTTATAATCCTAGCAGAAGTGGGAGGATAGACAGCTCGAGGCTAGGGGTTCAAGACCAGCCTAACTAAGAGCAAGACTCCACCTATACCAAAAATAAAAAAATGAGCTGGGTGTGGTGGCATACGCTTGTAGTCCCAGCCACTTGGGAAACTGAGGCAGGAGGATCACTTGAGTTCAGGAATTTGAGGTTGCTGTGAGCTATGATGATGCCACTGTATTCTAATCTGCCTTAAAATTAAAATAAATTGAATTAAATGTCACAATAAAAAACATATGCACACACAAAGAACTAGTTTGAAACACTTCTTACAAAATCATATTTTTATGATCTCTACCACTAGCCTTCTTTGAATTGAGACCTCAGGCCACTTCACATCCTCAAACTCCTATTATACCTCTGGTACTACAACCCTATTCCTCTAAGATATTTAGAACTATACTTCTACTAACCAATAATTTATTACTGTGGGTTTTGGAGGTTTTTCATCTCCTTTTCTTTTCTTTCTTTCTTTCTTTTTTTTTTTTTTTTGAGAGAGACCCTCAAGCTGTCGCCCTGGGTAGAATGCTGTGACATCACAGCTCACAATAACCTCCAGCTCCTGGGCTCAAACGGTTCTCTTGCCTCTGCTTCCCAAGTAGCTGGGACTAGAGGCGCCGCCACAATGCCCAGCTATTTTTTGGTTGCAGCAGTCATTGTTGTTTGGCGGGCCCGGGCTGGATTTGAACCTGCCAGCTCAGGTGTATGTGGCTGGCACCTTAGCTGCTTGAGCCACAGGAGCCGAGCCACATCTCCTTTTCAATGCTATAAATTTCCTTGGGAAATGAAAACTTTCAGTTCCTTAACAAATAATTAGGGCTTTACCAAAGTAGCTATCAGTTTAGAGCAGTGGTGCTTAACTATGTCCTTGCTCCCAAAGGACATTTCACAATGTCTGGGGACATTTTTGGTTGTCATACTTGGAGAGTAATCTAGTTAGTAGACGTGAGGGATGCTGCTAAATCTTCTGCAATGCACAAGATAGCTTTCCCATAGAAAAAATTTATCTGGTCTTGGGGGAACTTGTGGCTCAAAGGAGTAGGGCACTGGCCCCATATACTGGAGGTGGCAGGTTCAAACCTGGTCCTGGCCAAAAAACTGCAAAAAAAAAAAAAAAATACAAAACATCTGGTCTAAAATGTCAATAGGGCCAAGGGGTAGAGGTACACTCTTTTAGAACAAAGGTCTTTGATTTGTTAGAATTTTTTTTTTTTTTAGACAGAGTCTCACTCTGTTCAGCCCTGGTAGAGTAGCATGGCATCATGATAGCTTACAGTAACCTCAAACTCCTGGGTTCAAGCAATCCTCCTGCCTCAGCCTCTCAAGTAGCTGGGACTACAGGTGCCTACCACCATACCCAGCTAGTTTTTCTATTTTTAGTAGAGATGGTGTCTCACTCTGGCTCAGGCTGGTCTCGAACTTTTGAGCTCTAGCAACTCACCTGCCTTGGACTCCCAGAACACTACATTTACAGATGTAAGTCCCCATGCTCTTTTTTAGAGGCAGAGTTTAAGTTTGTAGCCCTCAGTACAGTGCCATGGGCTCACAGCTCACAGCAACCTCCAGCTCTTGGGCTTAGGCGATTCTCTTGCCTCAGCCTCCCAAGTAGCTGAGACTACAGGCGTCCAGCACAATACCTAGCAATTTTTTTGTTGTAGTTTGGCTGGGGCCAGGTTCGAATCCACCACCCTTGGTATATGGGCCCAGCACCCTACCCACTGAGCCACAGGTGCTGCCCAGTTTTTTTTTTCTTAAAGTATGAAATTAAGAGCATATCTCAGCACATCTCTTTGGAATGTCATTTAGAATGAGTGGCTGGAAATGAGGATGGATTTGAACACAAGAGGTAAGAAAGTATCAGAAAGCGTCCCTTGCATCAAGTTCTAAAAAGTGTAGCCCCATTTCCCTCCTTGCATTCTCCCATACCCATACCAACCTTAAACCCCTTTGGAGTTCACAGATACTGGCTCAGCACCCGTAGCACAGTGGTTAAGGTGCCAGCCACATGCACCCAGGCTGGCGGGTTAGAGCTCAGCCCAGGCCAGCTAACCAACAATGACAACTATAACAAAAATAGCTGGGTGTTGTGGCAGGCACCTATAGTCCCAGCTACTTGGGAGGCTGAGACAAGAGAATGGCTTAAGCCCCAGAGTTACAGGTTGCTGTGAGCTGTGACACCAAGGGTGACATAGTGAGATTCTGTCTCAAAAAAATAAATAAATAAATAAAACTCCACACTCTCCTAAAGCAGACACTTTCTTCAGTGGAAATAGTGGAGAATGCAGAGCTAGAGGTCACCAGCTTATGATACCATGTTTCCCCCAAAATAAGACCTGCCCCAAAAATAAGCCCTAGCAGGATTCTTTGCATTTGTTAAATATAAGCCCTACCCCATAATAAGACCTAGTGATGGTGGCTCGGCGCCTATAGCTCAACCGGCTAAGGTGCCAGCCACGTACACCTAAGGTGGCGGGTTTGAATCCCCAGCCCAGACCCGCCAAACAACAATGACAGCTGCAACCAAAAAATAGCCGGGCGTTGTGGCGGGTGCCTGCGGTCCCAGCTACTTGGGAGGCAGAGGCAGGAGACTCGCTTGAGCCCAGGAGTTGGAGGTTGCTGTGAGCTGTAATGCCACGGCACTCTACCCAGGGGGAAAGCCTGAGGCTCTGTCTCAAAAAAAAAAAAAAAAAAAAAAAAAAGAAAAATTTCTTTTTCCCTGACCCAAGTCAGTTTGTTCACAACTATGAAATCACTGAAGTACTTTTTCTAATAGATAAGCAGTGACTATGCTTCCTGTAAGAAATTTCATGTTGTCTTAAAAAGCTTTATTATAAGTGAGACAGTTAAACATTCTTGCTCAAGCTTTATTCAAAGAATGTAGTCATTAACTCTAAAGTTTTATTATAAATTCTAGATTTTTATGCTCAAACACCAGTTCAAATCCTCCTAGAGGTTTTCATTACTGATATGTAACCACAGACTCTCAATGATGCTAAGCACAGTTTTTGATGAAACTACTTTTTTTTCTGGGTTTCAATGAAAGCAACAGTAAAAATGTCCATAGAGAAACCAGTTGAATTAGCAACCCCAAATCAGAAACAGACTCTGCTTTTAATTTCTTTGCTAAATTTTGTTTAGGTGGACCAAGAATCTAATAGTTTGGCCATTAACAGAGATTCCACTAAATGGAATGTGAAGAGGAAACAAAAATACCACTAAAATGTGAAGAGTTCCCCTCTAATTAAAAACAAACATCACAGCTACTAAATCGTTATTCATATTTGGATTGAAAGACTAAACTGGCTCAAACATTTCCATGCCATCATCTGGCATTAGATTATCCCATTAATACTTTAATTACTCAAAGTTTAAAGGTCTAAAATCAATTGGTAATAAGGACTCAAAGGTTTTTAACTTATATAATTACTTTAGAAATACCAAATTGTTTCTTTTTTTTTTTTTTCCTTGACAGAGTCTCATTTTGTTGCCCTCAGTAGAATGCCGTGGTGTCATAGCTTAGTTCAAACTCTTGGGCTCCAAAGATCCTTTTGCTGCAGCCTCCCAAGTAGGTGGGACTATAAGCACCTGCCACAACGCCTGGCTAGTTTTTCTATTTTTATTAGAGATGGGGGGGGTCTCACTCTTGCTCAGGCTGGTCTCGAACTCCTGAGCTTAGGCAAACTACCCGTCTCGGCCTCTCAGAGAGCTAGGATTACAGGTGTGAGTCATCATGCCCGGCCTTTCCTTTTAATCATGTCTTCCATCTTTGTTTTATAAATTCAGCTTTAGAGCCAGGTGTGGTGGCTCACAGCTGTAGTAATCCTAGCACTCTGGGAGGCTGAGGTGGGTGGATTGCCTGAGCTCACAGGTTCAAGATCAGCCTGAGCCAGAATGAAACCTCATCTTTAAAAATATCCAGGCATCACAGCAGGTGCCTATAGTCCCAGCTACTTGGGAGACTGAGTCAAGAGAATCACTTGAGTCCAAGAGTTGGAGGTTGCTGTAAACTATGACACCAGAGCACTATACCTCTACTAAGGGTGACAAAGTGACTTTGTCTCAAAAATAAATAAATAAATAAATAAAACATTATACAAGTGACTTTAAATTCTGAATAGCTAAGGTTTGTGTAAATGAAAAACTTTTTTTTCTTTCTTACCATTAGGCCATAGATCTCAGAAGAACTCCGGACATTTGGAAGAATTTCCATTGGAATTCCAAAAAATCTGAAAAACAGTAAGATTGAGTATTTAACACTATTTTAAGTAAACATCTGGAAACATTTATATGTATTTAAATGTAAAATATATAATTAACAATTAGAAAAGGAATGTATTTGATTATGAAGTCAGATAGTGATGAATACAGAAGCTAGCAGAACACAGTTGTATATGCTTGGATATTTAACATTATAACTGTATGCTACCAAACAATAAAATTAAAAAGCACACAGAATCCAAAGTAAAAGATCCTAATCCTCCACGAAGAATAATTAACATGGCCTACTTATGATATTTGCAGTAATAGTCCTTTTTAGAAAACACACAACATAGACCTTCATATTGCAGGGAAATATCAATAGCTAAATTTTGGTGCTCCAGTGACATCTGAAAACAGTAGGATTTAGGTTATAAATAGATAATGTATTGGGAAACTATATTTCAAGCAAAACACAACTCACTCGCAAAGCTCTTTATCCCATTCCAAGGAATGAATGTTGAAAAGCATCGTCCTACTTGCATTTGTTACATCCGTACAATGGACACCTCCATTGACTCCTCCTGTCAAACTCTAAATAGAAGTTTTAAAAAAAGGTTAAATTTGTACTTATTTGAAACTTAAACTGTATATTGTTAAGGGCCATAATCAGCAGCAGAGCATATAAAGCAAAAGGATGAAACATTTAAGTTACCTAGTTTTCAGCAGTGTCCAACAGAAATAAAATATAAACCAAATATGTAATCTCAAATTTTCTACTAGCTATGGTAAAAGAGCACAAAGAAACAGTTGATAGTAACTTTAATACTGTACATTTTGTTTAATCCAATATATGCAAACTTTTCAATATGTAACCAATATAAAAAATTACTACTGAGACATTTTACCTTCTTTTTTGTATTAAGTCTTTGAAATCTGGTATATATTCCATATGTATAGCATATTTCAATTCAGACTGTACATATTTCAAGTGCTGTATAGCCATGTGTGACTAATGGCTACCCTGTCAGAATAATTCTAGTTGCTTGATAAGTTGAACAAATAATCTGTTTTGTTTTCATCCCTTATCTCTGGAAAACTCAGAGTCTTATTCAATTTGGCAAGGTGAAATAAATTGAAATGTCTGGCTCTTAAATTAAGGATCTTAGAGAATCATATGTTGTTGTTATCTATTTGTTTTATTCTTGGACTTTCCTAACAAATGCAAATAATGTAACCTAATTGTATGTACCCTTATATTAATCTGAAATAAAATGAATACTAAAATTTGTATCGGGCTATGTCTGCATTCACCCAAGTGTATATCCTGAAAGCAGAGTTTTAAAAGCTCTTTCTCATATATACTGTCAATACCTGAACTGGAAACACGGCTGCCTTCCTTTTGGTCAGTGATTTTTCTACCAGTGTGACATGAGACGATTTTGAGTGTGCCATGAAAATTTTTAAAGATCATTAATTAAATTATTTGTGAAAGAATTCAAAGCACCATATGTATATTCTTTTTTTTTTTAAAAAAAAACTCTTTTTTGGATCAACATAATTTAAGTTGTCAGGGAAGTTAAACTGTAGGTTCAAGTGTGCCATGAGATAAAAAAGGTTGAAAAATACTGCTTTAGGTGGAAATAATTTCAAGGTAAGAAAGAAACAAAGGTGGATAAGCCACATCCCCTGGTGTATAGCCAAAATGTATTCCTTTTGAGTCTCCTGCAGCTCACAATTGCCACATCCTGCCTTTTTCTGGTTCAAGACAATTGTTAGAACTACTCATCCAACTGTGACTGACACACATGAAAAGAGCTGGCCATGTGCACAAAACATAACCTGCCCTGGCCAAGTACAGGGAGAGGAGGAGAAGGAGCTTCTTACTTGGTAGTGGTTCTGAAGGACCTGCTCTGTAGATCTAGAAAGTGACAACAGGGACAACGTGCCCTTGAATGTTGAAAAAGATCATCACATACTTACTGAAGTATTTACAAATGAACTTATATGTCTGGGATTTGGTTTAAAATTATCTGTGGGGAGAAAAGTTTGTGAGTATAGCTGACACAAGATTGGCTGTAGGTTGGTGATTGCTGTAGCCGGCTCACTGTTACGGAGGTTCATTATACTATTCTCTCTACTTTGGGAAACACTGGCAAATGCCCAGAATAAAAATAACAACGCATAAGAGAGAGAGAGACAGATAAACCAACACTACCACCAATGGCCATGTACTTTAAAGATGTATCTTTGAAGTGTTTGAAAGGTTAGTTTTTACTCATTTATGTTCAGCTTAAGCAAAAAGATTCTATAACGAAAGTTTCCATTATGATTTAGTTTCATGTTATACCTTGATTATAGCTGTGTAATGTTGAAGGCGCATGTAACAGTAGCCTAGGCATTTTATTATGTTAAATCAGGGGTCCTCAAACTTTTTTTTTTTTTGAGACAGAGCCTCAAGCTGTCCCCCTGGGTAGAGTGCCGGTGGCATCAAAGCTCACAGCAACCTCCAACTACTGGGCTCAAGTGAGTCCCCTGCCTCCGCCTCCCAAGTAGCTGGGACCACAGGCGCCTGCCACAACGCCTGGCTATTTTTTGGTTGCAGCTGTCATTGTTATTTGGCAGGCCCAGGCTGGATTCAAACCCACCACCTTAGGTGTATATGGCTGGCGCCTTAGCCACTTGAGCCACAGGCATGGAGCCCTCAAACTTTTTAAACAGGGCCCAGTTCGCTGTCCCTCAGACCTTTGGAGGGCCGGACTGTGGGCCCTGGGATGAGTCGGCTGCTAAGCAGGACAGGAAGCGGTGGCAAAAACACCCGGCAAGCTGGATAAATGTCCTTGGTGGGCTGCAGTTTGAGGACACCTGCTTTAAATAGTTATTTCTTCTAAGAAATGGCTAGTAGGAAAGAAGTGTGGCAGGCAAAAAAGAAAGGCTGCCTAAAGTACTTATCCTAATGATAATACAATAGAGATGAGATATATAGTTTTAGCAATTATCCTCCATTTTCACTGAAATAAGGTAAGAAGAAATAAAAAGGAAGTAGGCAAAAATGCCTCTCAACTGAAAGCTGAAATGTTCTGTTGTTTCTTCAGTGGTTTTTCTTAAGAATGCTACAAACTGAAAAGGTGGAACTGTCAGTAGAAAACATCAAGCAAGGCAGTCTAAACATTTTTTTAAACAAATTCTCCATATCTACATTGTATTTAAACATACCCAAATAAGCCATGAATCAATGGTCCCAAAAAGAGCTCTGTTTTCTTCAACAGCCTTTTGAACTTGTCTCACATTGTCAAGGATCCAACGAAGTTTCACTGCACTGAAGTAAGTGCTAATTGGAAGGCCTGTCTTGGACTAAAACAGTTATGAAGTTCGGTTAGTAAATTACATTTGTAACAGTTTAAAAAAAAACCACCAAAGAATTCAACAAATCACAAAGTATTTAATGGCCCTAAAGGCAATCGTATAGTATTACTGAATAAAAATACTTCTCCTGCCTCAGAAAAGTGCGCTCATGAACAAAGATCAGGCTGATATGTTTGCAGTTCAAAGAGCAGCCACGCAGCAAGGTAAAGAGAAAATTAAATGACACAATGGCCTATAATTAAGGTAGCGACAACACAGATGTTAACTTTCTTTTCTTTCTTTTTCCCTTTTTTTTTTTTTTAAGACAGAGTCTCATTATGTTGCCCTTGGTAGAGTGTTGTAGCATCATAGCTCATAGCAACCTCCAGCTCCTGGGCTTAGGCAATTCTCTTGCCTCAGCCTCCTGAGTAGCTGGGACTACAGGTGCCCGCCACAATCCCCAACTATTTTTTGTTGCAGTTTGGCCCGGGCAGAGTTCAAACCTACCACCCTCAGTATATGGGGCCAGCGCCCTACCTACTGAGTCACAGGCATCGCCCTCTTTCTTTCTTTTTTGAGATAGAGTTTTACTCTGTTGCTCAGGCTAGACTGCTGTGGTGTTAGCCTAGCTCAAAGCAACCTCAAACTCCTGGCTTCAAGCTATCTTCCTGCCTCAAGCCTCCCGAGTAGCTGGGATTCCAGGCACCTGCTATGACACTTGGCTCTCTGATAAATTACTATTGGATGACAAGCCTAGTCCAAAGTGCTGCTGTTTATTTTATAGTCTATGACAGTGATATTCAAACTATTAAAAATCAGAGTATATCAAATCACAAACTAATGGCAATAACCAGAAAATTTTGTTTTCAAACATGTAAGACTTAGTAACAATAATACATTTTTTTGTGTATGCACAAACATATTCAAATAAGTAATATAAAATTAGTGGAAGGTAAGGTAGAGCTCAAAGACATGCCAGATTAAAGCAACCCAGAGTTGCTCTATGTAAAAAAGCAGCTGCCTAAATTCAGCAAATACACTGAACAAAGGGAATGTGGACCTAATAAAGGTTAAAGGGTAAAAATAAAACACGTGTCAGCTTATCAATCTCTCTTGAGACTAGGTCATGTCTAGCTCTTATTTGTGCTGATATATTAAATATTAAATTTATTTGTAAAGGATGTTTAAAGTTAAATGGTTAAGAAAATACATATACAAAAATAATGCAACTATTTTCCCTCCTTGATTCCTATTCCCATTTATTGCTTACCTCCAGATAGTGGTACTTTTTTCCTTCTTATCTCACATGAGTATGTTTTGTAAGAAAACTCAAACTAAAGGATTTAAAAATGTAATGCAACCTATACGTTAAGAATCTTAACTCAAGGGTTTATAGCTTTCCTAGAAAAATTAAAAGAATCAATGCTCAAAAGTAATGGAAGGAATTGATTTCTGAAAATATTCTTCTTTTTTTTTTTAAGACATAGTCTCACTATGTCACCCTCAGTAGAGTGCCATAACATCACAGCTCACAGCAACCTCCAACTCTTGGGTTCAAGCGATTCTCTTGTCTCAGCCTCCCAAGTAGCTGGGACCACAGGCACCCACTGCAATGTCTGATTATTTTTTTCTTTTTTGTTGCAGCTGTCATGGTTATTTGGCTGGCCTGGGCTGGGTTTGAACCTCCTAGCCTCAGTGCATGTGGCTGGTGCTGTAACCATTGTGCTACGAGTGCTGAGCCTATGAAAATATTCTTATTTGATTTGAAGGACCAAAGATTATCCCATAGGATAACCTGAGAAGATCCCACAAAGCCAAAATGAGGTAGTATATAATATCTTATTTTCATGATATAGGTAGAAAGTGTAAAAGTTGTCTGAAATGGCATCATAGTGAAAAACACGTGTCCCTTGAAGAAGAGTCTAGCTGGAGATGGGGGTGATGGAGAGGCAGGATAACAAAGACAACAGAATAGGAAATGGCTTATTTAGGACATGCCTGAAGTCGTTGGGGTGGGATGGGGAGCATGGAATGGTTTCTTAGATTGTGACAATTAATAGGATTTAAATAGTAGTTTCAGAACCAAGGCCTAAAATGCCATGAGTCCCACCGACAAATTAAAAAGAGATAAACTGGAAAGAAAGAAAGAAAGAAAGAAAGAAAGCAAAAAAAAAAAAAAAAAAAAAAGCCCACCAGATAAAGGGAACTTTCTTTTGGATACTAGAAGAACCTGGCCTTGACCTTGTTAAGAAAAATGCCTTGCCCATTTCAAAAATTCTCTCTTCCTTCCTTTATCTGAAGAGAGATGTAAATAAGGATTGAAAACTAGGCAATTTTTACTACCCTTCTTCATATGAAGAAAGCGGAAGAGGAGTTCAATAAAAGGCTAGAGCATCTTCTACTCTCTCTCTCCCTGCATTCAGATGCCTAAAAACTCAAAAGCACCTAGGACTTTCTTCTAGAAAAGAAAGCAATAGGGATGGATTTGGAATAATTTTCTACAATAAATTATTGTAGAAGGCAATAGGGATGGATTTGGAAAGCATAGTTGAATCAGGGGTCAATATTGGGGTACTATTGTTCTAACATACTACAGGACAAGAAAGATAGGAAGGTAAAGACTTGAGTTGACCTCAATTATCTGAGGAAAATATTCTCTTAATTGTATGAAATAATTATTATGCCATAGATGCGAGGCCTAGATGGTCTTTTTGGTGAAATCTGCAAATTTTTATTTTAAACAAACACTCTTATATAATACTTTTGATGAGATTTCTTACCTTGACAAAGTTATTATTTCCTGGAATTCTTTTACTAAGAGCCTCGACGGTAGACTGGGTTCTTAGATCAAGCCATACTAGAGATCAAAATATAATAATACATATGAAAAACATCATTAAAAAATAAGAACTTAATGAAATCACTGTCAAGGATAGGAGACTGATTAGTTTCTATAAGCAATTCAAATGCTATAGCTTTCGAGAGACAGAAATTAGAAAATTAGAAATGAATGAACATATTGTTAGAAGAGAATAAATTTACAAGAGAGAATTTAAAGCTTTTATATGCAAAATTACAGACCAAGTTAGGAGAACAATACAAACCTTAGGGCACTTATCTTATATTTTTTATAGAAAAAAAATTGGAATATGGATTTCCTAAGCACACAAGATCTAAAAGCTAAGCAGGCTAGTTGCCAGCATCAAATCCACAGCCCAGGATCACTATATCATGTATAACGTGTGTATCTTAAAAAATGTGGGAGCAATTTGTGACAAAAACAAAGTAGAGAACACGATCCATTAAGGGAACAAAAGATTTAGTCTCGCATGTATAAAATGTTTATTTATATTAAAATCTTTCAAGGCTCGGCGCCTATAGCTCAGCCGGCTAAGGCGCCAGCCACGTACACCTAGGGTGGTGGGTTCGAGTCCCCAGCCTGGACCCGCCAAACAACAGTGACGGCTGCAGCCAAGAAATGGCCGGGCGTTGTGGCGGGCGCCTGTGGTCCCAGCTACTTGGGAGGCGGAGGCAGGAGACTCGCTTGAGCCCAGGAGTTGGAGGTTGCTGTGAGCTGTAATGCCACGGCACTCTACCCAGGGGGACAGCTTGTGGGTCTGTCTAAAAAAAAAAAAAAAAAAAAAAAAAAAAAAGAAAAGATTAGGTGGCAAATGTGAACGTTAAATTTCAGGCCCATGTAACACTAAGAAGGTTAATGAAGGGACGCAGAGGTCAGGGAAAACCAGAGTGACCAGAGCAAGTGCCCAAGTTTGTGGCC
>CAUYQS010033304.1:0-23420 GCA_963574585.1 Otolemur crassicaudatus
GGCGCCCTGGTTTTGGTGGTTGCTTTGTGCATTTTTGCCATAGCACTCTACCCTGGGGTACAGCTTGTGGCTCCGAAAAAAAAAAAAAAAAAAAAAAAAAAAAAAAAAGAAATGGCAGAGTAAACTGTGATTCATAATTCAAAAAACAATTTTTAGAATACTCTCTTTACTCACTAATATGGCAATTCCACTGAAGATAATCTGTTTAATATCCTTTCACTAGATTTGCTATGCTGACATTTGGGAAATATATTTTTCAAACAAATAATACTTTCTACCTCTGCTACTCCTATGCTTTCTCGAGTATGTAGATATTTTAGAAAACACTGGGTTTTAATGCTTAAAAATATTGAATATCATGGCTTCATAAAATTAAAAAAGTGAAGTAAAATTTATTCACTTTTACATAGTATTTAATTATCTTTTATTAGTTGAAAAGAAATGTGCTAAACATTAGAAGAAAAAAAATAAGTAAAACCAAATCTCTGTGCTCAAGGAATATACAATCTAGTATAGAAAGCCATAAAAAAACAATTAAAATAAAATTTATTCAAGTTTGCACAGTATTTAATTATCTTTTATTGGTTGAAAGGAAATATGATGAACATTAGAAGAAAAAATGAGTGAAGCCAAATCTCTGTGCTCAAGGAATATATAATCCAGTATAGAAAGTTAGAAAAACATTTAGAGATATTAAAATGATTAGATTGATGGGTGCCATAACCAAAACAACAAAATGCTATCATCATTTAATAGAGCCAGAAATCATTGAGCATGAAGAATTACAAAAATAATTTATCATTTAGCTGCCACAGAATTTAACAGTGTTTTAAAAAAAATATTACGTCTAAGCATGGAGGGGTTTTGCTTGCTTCTTTGTTTTAATGAAGAAAAAAGAGAGTATCTATAGACCAAGGTGTTGGGAGGGGATGTCTCTGGAGCTCTCTTTCCGTGCTTTGCAGAAGTCAGCTGTCTGCCTTCTTACTGTGCCCTCACACGGCCTTATCTCTACGTGTGGGTGAACTCCTAGTGCCTCTTCCTTTTCTTATAAAGACCTTGGTCCTGTTGGACTAGGGCATTGTCTGTAAAACCTCATTTACTCCCAGTTTCCTCCTTAAATGCCTTGTCTCCAAATAAACTCACACTTGTAGTTTGAGTGCAATTTATAAATCTGGGAGTGAGAGAGTTTTGTCCATAATATCTATTTTGTAGATTTTTCTGATAATACATGAATGTGAAGTGTGGAAATGTAACCAGCAGAAGTGGATGGAATGGAGGAATTCAAGATTTGGTGGTAGAATGAAAACTGGGAAAGAGGAAGGACAGAAGAGTCTTATATAATTCTGAAACTTCTGCATCCCTGGGCGAAGGACCCTTTACGAAGATAACAGTTTTAGTATGTGAAGAATGGTGAAAGAAGACACATTACAACCTTTTAAACAAGTAAGCAAGATTATGCTCTTAAAATAGAAAGTACTCACCAAAAGGATAGGGGTGCAAACATAGATCATTAAGAATCAATTATATTTTCTGTTATGGGAATTTACTGAACTTCGTTTGATTAACTTACTGGGTGTAGTGCCTCTGAATTTCATAAAGGCATTTCAAAAGGTCGCATATGATGTCCTTGAAGGAAGAAATTCATTTTGTTAAAAGGCAGGGTATTGGGATGGGGCTGTCAATGGTTCTTCATGTTCAGAAAGAGCTATAATTACTGAAAACTCTGTCAAGAGAGAAAACAAATTCTAGCAGCATGCAACAAGGTTTTTGTTCTGTGCTGTTTTACATTTTTATCAATGACTTGGATGATTAAAATTGCAGCCAACACAAAACTGGAAGTGATAGCTATTATGTGAGATGACAGATATCAGATGCAAATAAGAAACAAAAGACATAAGATGTCCTATGAGAATTATATCTGAAAAGCACCACAGTGTGTCACAGCACATTTATACAAAGTCACCTCAAAGGCAGACAAGGTCCTATACTTCAAAGACAGTAGTTATTTGGCTGAGTGCATTACCTTATTCCTTTTCTTTTTAAATTTTTTTTAAAAAAAATTTCAGTAGATTTGGGGTTACAAGTTGAATTGTATCATGTGTATATATTGTACAACAGTGGAGTTTGAGCTTTAGGTATATGCATCACTCAGATAGTGCACCTGGTGCCTTTTAAATCATATTTCATCCCTCACCCATCCTGCCCCCTTTGAGTCTCCAAAATCAACTATCTCACTTGCGTGCCCTGTGTACACACAGCTTAGCTCTCACTTATAAGAAAACACATCATTTATTTCTTTGCCCCTAACTAACCTCACTTAAAATAATGGTCTTCAGTTCTAAGTTGGTGCAAAAGACTTTATTCCATTCTTTCTTACTCAGGGTTGTACTCTAAGTACACACATACAGAGCACATTTTCTTTGTTTTTAGTTTCAGATTAATATGAGGATTGAAATGTTTAAGTTACATTGTTTTCATTTCTAAAGTGAAATTCAGGTTGTAGTTGAGCTCTTCACCCAGGGAATATCACATTTTCTTAATCCAGTTAACCCAACATGAATTTGTGGGCACTTATGTAAGCCTATGCCTTTATGATTGTGACCTGTACTTTGATAAATATATAGGTACAGGTATCTTTCTGATAGAGTGGTTTCTTTTCTTCTGGGTAGAGACTCAGTAGTGGTAATGCAGGACCAAATGGTAGACCTCCTTTAAGTTCTTTCAGAAATCTCCATACTGACTTCCCAGATAGAGATTGTACTAATTTGCATTTTCACCAACAGTGTTAAGTGTCCCCTTTTCACTGCACACATGCACACATTTACTGTTTTTTTGATTTTTTAATCATAGCCATGAGCATATTTTATGTCTGTTGGCTACTTATATACCTCCTATTGAAAACTGCCTGTTAATGTTATTTGCCCACCTTTTCAGGGTTATTTTTTTGCCCTGATTATTTAAGTTGTTTGTAGACTCTGGATATTAGATCTTTGTCAGCCATAAAGTATTGCAAGTATTTTCTACCATTCTCCCATCTCTGTTTTTTTTTTTTTTTTTTTTTTGCAGTTTTTGCTCGGGGCTGGGTTCGAACCCCCATCTCCAGTACATGGGGCTGGTGCCCAACTCTACACTCAAGTGTAGGTGTCTTTTTGATAAAATTACCTCTTTTCCTTTGAGTAGATACACAGTGGTGGGATTGCTGGATCAAATGATATAATTTTGTTGAGGTCTCTCCATACTGCTTTCCATAAAAGTTGCACTAAACTGAAATCCCACCAATAGTGGACAGCATAAGCATTCTTATCTCTTTGCACGTACAGCATTATCTATTGTATTTCATTTTCTTTTCTTTGTTTCTTTCTTTTTTTTTTCTTTTGAGACCAGCTCTTGCTTTGTTGCCAGGCGAGAGTGCAGTGACATCATTCTAACTCGCCTCAGCCTTCTAAGTAGCTGGGACTACAGGTGTATGCTACCATGCCTAGCCAACTTGTGTATTTATGTAGAGATGTGGTCTCCTTCTGAGTAAATCTTCTGTAATTGTGAGATGAGAGAGAATCACAGAGTGATTATCCACAAACCACATATCTTTGTTTCTCTAGGGTACACACTAGAAGCAGAATAGGTGGCTTGTACATTATATGCATCGTGATTTTTCTATAGTTTGCCGATTATCTCCTAATGTGTCTTTACCCTAAGCACAAATGCATATGGTGACTGTTCTGCTTTTTCACCAACACATGATTGTTTTTTCTGTCAGCATTATCATTGTGGTATGAAAGTAGATCTCAACGTGGTCTAAATTTGTAATTCTACGATTATGAATGATGTCGAATATTTTATAATTTGTTTTATAACCCTTACATGTTTTTCCCTCTGTTTAAAATTTGGCCCTTTATAATGGAATTTTAATTGGTATGATGAGGTTATTTGTGCATACTACATATATGAGGTCTACTATTGAGGTTTGCAAACTCACCCTAGAAAAGCTCTACTACATATGTTATTGCTGAATGTCGCTATGATCACCTTCAAAGTTTTCCCCTTGGAAAGCTATGCACCAATGCCAGCATCTACTCTACCCTTCAAAGAAATTTTGGAACTCTTTTTCTGGAATGGCCATCAGAGATATCATCATATTATGCTTGATGTCCTGAATGTCCTCAAAATGTCTTCCTTTCAATATTCCTTTATCTTTCGGTAGAGAAATACATTATTGGGGGCCAGATAGGATGAGTAAGGAGGGGGTTCCAAATATAGTTATTTGTTGCCCCCAGACTCCCTCATGGACAGTGCTGTGTGAGCTGCTGCATTGTTATGATGCAAGAACCATTAGTTCTTGGCAAAAAGTTCAGGTCATTTTTGTCTGATTTTTTTCGTGCATCCCTTTTCAGCACTTCCACCTAGTAAACTTGGTTAACTAATTGTCCAGGTGGTATCCATTCATAATGAACAATCCCGTTAACACCAAAAAAAGGTTAGCAAGATCATTTTGATCCTTGATTTAGACTGAAAGAACATTTTACACTGTAGAATATTAGGTGACTTTCATTGTGCATTTGACCCTTTGTTTCAGGATTGTATTGGTAGACTGGTGTTTTATCACCAATGATAACATGGCCCAAGGTTATCTTACCTAATGGAATCTCAGGAAACTTCATCTCTCCTTTGCTTCGGTTCATCAGTGAGCTCCTCCAGGACCATTTTTGCACATAACTTTCTCATGCCAAGATTGTCAATTAAGACTTTTCTATTTCTCGATCAATGTTTATTTTCGTCCCGATGCTTCTCATAGTCAGCTGTCAATCCTGATGCGCAATTCGATAGATTTTTGCAATGTTTTCATCAGTTCTGCTCGTGGCTGGCCACCCTCACCTCTCTTCATCACTGATGATTTCTCTCCTGTAAAAGTAAGTAAATCAATAAATAATCCATTTGAAAAACACTGCTGCTGTTTTCTTTATGGCATTAGCCACATAGACTTGGACTAATATGTCCCTGTTTCACTTCCACTCTTGCCAAGTCTTACCAGAAATGTAATGCTTCTTCAGTCATCTAATTCAAGCTTCCATATTCTCCTGACAGCACACAAAACACATATACCTCAAGGAGGAATGTCTGAGCAAGACACCACACAAGTTGACACAAACACATCTGTAAGACGCTGATATACCAAGCTTGTGTAACCTTACTGAGCTGTTGTTGTTCTGGCCCTGACAGTGTAATCATACAGTGGCAAGATTTCAAACTTAATTGGTAAACCTTGTATAATAACTTTTTGCCATGTTTGTATTTAGTGTCAGCATTTGACTTTTAAAATAATTTTTATTATTTATTTATAGTTACAGAAAAGTTTCAAATTAGTAGAAAGAGTTCCTAGGTACCCTTGTTCTAGTCTCCCTATTGCCAATAGCTCATATATTGTACTATGATATTTGCTGAAACTAAGAGACTGACATTGATACTGTCGGTTAATTAAGCTCCAGACAATATTTGGATTTCACCACTTTTTGCACTAATGACCTCTTTCTAACACAAGATCCAATCCAGAATAGCATTTTGCATTTAATTGTCCTGTCTCCCCAGTCTCCTCTGGTCTGTGAAAGTTTCTCAGTCTTTTCTTAAACTTCATGACTTTTAACAGCTTTGAGAAGTTCTAACCAGGTGTCTTGTGTAATGTCCATCAATATTGGTTTATCTGTCAGTTTTCCTGAAATTAGACTGAATCATGTACTCGGGAAAGAAGGGAATTGCCCTTTCATCACTTCATGTCAGGATATATGTGATATCACATGACATAATTGCTAACATTAATTACTTGATTTAGGTCATGTCTGCCAGGTTTCTCTACTACACAGATACTATTTTTTCTCTTCCCCATGCTCTTATTTGAAAACAAAACATTAAGTGTATTCAACCATTAAGTAGGACAAAGGGGTACTAAGTAAGCTTCTCCTTCTTTAGAAGGGAGTATGTGTATTTGTGTGTGTACATATATGTACATTATGCATATACACACCTATACATATATTATAGATATTTGGAACTATTATTTAAGAAAGATTTATTTTCCCCATTTATTAACTCAGTTTATTTATATAATGAAGACACATGCACTCATTGGCCACTCTAGGAAATAATCCAATATCATATCATTTATTTCATTTGGCACATTTGTTCCAGCTTTTGCCAGAGGGTATGTTTTCAGATTGGTTTCTCTTTTTGAGTGACATAGGAGGTCTGACACTTAGATCATGAACCCATCCCAGAAAAAGTACTACAGCCCTCACTGCTGTATATCCCTGTGGTCACCTTCAAAGTGCTACCCTTGGAGAGCTATGCAACCACACCAGCACCTTCAAGGCACTATCTCTAGGATGAGTTTGTGAACTTAATGGTCAGGCCTTGTATGATGACAGTTCTGATTGCTATTCCAGGAAAAGAGTTCCAAAATAATATCTTTGAAGGGTAGAGGAGCTGCTGGCATTGGTGCATACCATCCCAAGGAGAATACTTCAAAGGTAACCTTGGTGATACTCAGCAGTGAAGTATGCAGCACTTTTTCTAGAATGAGTTCATGAACTCAATCGCCAGACCTTGTATGTCAATCCTGTTTTTTTGAACACTTTCCCTTTCTTTATTTCTGTATCTAAAAGATACCTTGAGGCTTAATAGTGTTTTTTGCTTGTCTTTTGGGTAGTTTTCTAAGAATCTCCAATTCTTCAATTTAGAAATAATATTTAAAAACAGTAATCTGGGAAAGGACTATGTTCATTGCTATTGAGTTGCTTCTAGGCCCTCTCAGTGAACACAATTGATATATATACACCATCTCCTATATATACATGTCTATGATTGTTTTGTAATTATTCATGGATACACATTGAACTATAAATGAGTTTGCATGAGGACACACTCCCAATTGGCCTTGCCCAATCCAGTTGTCACCCTCCTGCATTCAGGTCTTAGAATAACCATAGGATGCACTGATAATGTAACAACCTCCCATTAAGTAGTAAGTGCCTCGAAGAAACCAGGCTATGTGCTCATTCCACTCTGAACAAGATGTAATGCAATGTTTGTGTCCAGTAACCCAAGCATTACCTAGGTTATAAAATCTATAGCAGAGTGCTTTCATGGTCCCTCAGCCATGATATAAAGGGGGGCATACATGGACAAGAATATCTGCCCGTAAGAAGCTTTTCTAAGATGAGAAACTGGTTTGCCATAAACCCCAGATTGTAATTTTTGTTGGTACATATTTTTGAGTAATAAATGTGTTTTGACTGGCTTGTGAGTATTCTGCCTCACTGGATGAGACCTAAGAACCTTTGCAGAGTTCATTTTTACACACCTGACTAATCAACTACCTCTGAATTTCCTCTAAGCTTTTTCTTATTTATTTGTAAATTCCCATTCTAGTAGTTAGAAGTCTGATTCAGAGAGTAAATTTTACTTCATTTCATAATCATGTGTAATATAAATTATGCTTCAATATATGTCAATGTTTATTCCTACTTTTTCCATTTTATTCCCTTCATTTATTTGTTTATCCTTTTTCCAATACCACACTATTTTGTATAATATAACTTTATAACAATTTTTCACATAATTTCTTATAATTCAAACTCTATGCTTGTCATTCTATTTTAAAAATATCTTGGCTATTCTTACTTAAAGTTCTATATTAAGTTTAGAATGATCTTATGTGATTCTCTGTAATATCTCATCAAGATGTGTAGAATTATTTGAATAAAATTGAGGTGCTAGTATATTGATTTTTTCTACCAATGAATATCACTCCCCATTTACTTAAGTATTATTTAATATTTTTCAATGTAATTGCATTTTTCCACAAACTGCAGGCTTATATATTCTTAGGTTTATTAGTAAATACCTTATCTTATGTAATAAGTGATGTTGTATATATGTCTTTTTAATTCTTGCTAGTCTATAAAATTGAAATTGACTTCTGTATATTGATCATATATTAGAAACCTTTTTTTTGCTGCTTTTTAGTGTTTTCTCTTTTGTTTTTTATATAAATACTCTTACAGTGTTTAAAGAATGACTTTACTAATTTATGTTTTTTAATTATCATAAAAATTTTCTTTATTTGGGTTATTATAATAGCTACAAATAGCTACAAGTTTTAGTAGATTATTGAATTGGAGAAAACTTACAGTGCTATACTTCATTTCTAGTTTTTCAAGACATATTTGAAATGTAAGCATTTGTTTGTGTACACTTGCATGCATATATAATATATATATTCACCAGCTAACATGTATATATACATGTATTTATACAGACATACACATGTATTTCTATATATATATACATAAATGCAAATATACATGGATTCACACAGAACAGTAACACACATCTGCACACAAACTATCACACACACACACACACACATACACGCACATTAACTAGTAAATTAATTTTCTGTCTATACCTGGCTAAGTGGTGAAGCATTCTTTAGTCAACACAAAGGATTTGTTTATGTGGACGTATTTCATATTGATGAAAGAACATGAAGAACACACAAATAAATAAAAATATATTTTATGTTCATGGATTGAAGCCTTTACTTTGTTAAAGCATTCATACCACCCCAAACAATATACAGATTTAACACAACCCCTATTGAAATCAATGATGTTCTTCATAGAAATAGAAAAAAGTGCCACACTTTGAATGGAACGAAGAAAAAAGCCCAAATAGCTAAAATGATACTGAGAAAGAAAAGCAAAATAGGAGGCATGACACTTCCTGATTTAAAATTTTATTAAAACTTCTAGTAATCAAAATAGTAGGGTACTGTGATAAAAACAATATGTAACTAGAACAGAAGCGGGCTCAGCAATAAATGAAAACATATAGGGTCAACCACTGTTTAACCAAGGAGCCGAAAGAACACAACAGCTAAAGAATATCTTCTTCAATGAATGATGTTGGCAAATTGAATTTGCACATGCAGAAGAATAATATTGGACACTTATACCACATATACACATCAATTAAAAATGTGTAAAGGACCTAAAGATAAGAACTAAAATGATAAAACTCCTACTAGAAAAAATAGGGGAAAACTCCTGGACATTGGCTTTGGGAATGATTTTTTTTTTTTTTTTTTTTGGGATATCACACCAAAAGATCAGGCTACAAAAACAAGAATAAATAAAGAGGGCTACATCAAACTTCAAAGTTTTGCACAATAAACAAAAATAAAAACAGCACTTGCAAACTGAAACAAAAATATTTCCAAGGTATATATTTATCAGGGGTTAATATCCAAAATTTATAAAGAACTGTTACACCTTAATAGCAGAAAAACGAGTATCCAAATATAAAAATGGACAAAGAACCTGAACAGCTACTTATACAAAAAGGATATAAAAATGGCCAAAACATACAATGAAAAAGTGTTCAGCATCACTAGTCATCAAGGAAATGCGGATGAAAGCCAATACGAGCTATTAGGTCACACTAGTTAGGATAGCTGTTATCAAAAGCACAAGATACATCAAATTTTGTCAAGGACTGGGGGAAACAGAAATATGAATACTGTCAGTGGGAATGAAGAGTGGTACAAGCGTTATGGGAAACAGTATGGTGGTCCCTAAAGAGATTGAACTCATATATTACTTAGTTATCTCTTTTCTGACTATACGACTAAGGAGATGGCACCAACGTTTTGTGGAGGGATCTGCACTCTCATGTTCTGTGAGGCATTATTCACAGTAGCTAAGGTGTGGAAACAACCTCCACGCCCATCTGTGGATGAAGGATGATAATGTGGTATACATACACAATGGAGTATCATTCAGCCTCAAAAAAAGAAAGAGAATCTTCCATTGGCTAGAATATGGACGGACCTAGAGGAAATTATGCTAATTGAAATAAGAATAGTGCATAACTTCACTTATATGTGAATATTTAAATTTCCATTTACATGTGGAAACAGGTCAAAGCCACCTGTACACAAATATGTAGAGACTGAGAGTAAAACAAGGATCAGGGAGGTGTGTAAGAAAGGGGGAAATGGATATGAAGTAGCAGATATGGCACATGAGCAATTCTAGAGCTCTAATGTTCAACCTGAGGACTACACTTAATACACTTGTTTTTTATGGGGGATTTTTTGTTAAATAAGTAGATTTTAGCTGCTTTTTTTACCGATAAGTCACTATGTGTGATGAGATACACATCAATCTGTTTCATTATAGTAACTATTTGCCATCTATATGTATCCTACAACATCATGTCGTAAACCTCAAATATATATAACAGTAGTTTTAAAAATGAAAAAGAAATAAAAGGAGGGCATTGCCTATGGCTCAAAAAAGTAGGGCGCCGGCCCCCTATGCTGGAGGTGGTAGGTTCAAACCCAGCCCTGGCCAAAAAAAAAAAAGAAAAGAAAAGAAATAAATGGAAATATTCCACTAAGATGATCATATAGATTTTATCCCTTATAACATTATTTTTTCTTTATTTCAGATTGATGGAAGGGTACAAATGTTTAGGCTACATTGATTTTGCTTCCCAGGTAAAGATGTAGTTGACCCCTTCACCCAGGGGCTGTGTTGTGGACCCCGACACTGTGCATTAGGTGAGAACTTGCCAGGCACCCTCCTGAATTTGAGGATTTGTGACTTTTATCAGCTGTGGAAAATTCCAGTAATTTCATCATTAACCATGACTTCTTTTTTTCTATCATCGATCCTTCCAGCAGCCAAATTAGACCCATCATCCGTGTTCTCATTTTCATCCCCCATGATCACTGACTCTTTTTTTATATTTTCCTTTACTTTTATCTGTTTGTTAGATTCTTGCTAAATCCTTTAGATTAGTCTTTTCTGTTTACCAGTTTTCTTATTGGCTCTGTGTAGGTTGTACGAACACCATTTTTGAACTTTTCAAAATCTCTTTCTCTTTTTCTAGATCCATAGATTTAGACATATATATATATGTATAATTTTTAGAACTTCTGTGGTACTTTTTAATATGTTCCTTGTTCCTTTAATAATATTTAATTTCTAGATAGTATTTAATATTTTTTTCACATCTTAAATATAAGCATTTTATAATCAGGCATTCATTAATTTCCATATCTGAAGCCAACTAGTCTTCAATTTTCAATTATGAAATTCTTCAATGCCTGGATTATTCCAGGTAAATTGTTGTAGTTGGCATTTTTGTTTCTGTCAGTAACCTGACTTGTCAGGAATCAAAGTGATCACCTTAAATTTATGTCACATATTAGGAGATTTCGAACCAAGTATGCAGTGCAAATTCAAATGTATAGAGACAATTTGTGGTTAGGAAAACATACTTTGTTTACCAATACCCAGAGCAAAATTCTTTCCTCCTACTTGGAACTGAGGCCAAGATAATTATTTGAACATATTTTCATTGTATGTGGGCCGAGTTTTTTCTTCTTTTTTTCTCAGTCTCCCCATTCACAGACTGTTTTACCTTTCATGTCTCTGGCTGCTTGTAGAAATCTGGGTTCCTACTTCCACTTTATGAAGGAAAGTAGGACCTTCTCTTATAAGTCCCCAGATGAGCACAAAAAGCCATGACTTTAGTTTTACAAACAGCAAATATCCTCAGGGTGACTCTGGATTTGCTCACACGTACCATGGTCATTTTTATTATAATATGATCTGCAGATTTCTTTTCTTTTCTTTTCTTTTCTTTTCTTTTCTTTTCTTTTCTTTTCTTTTCTTTTCTTTTCTAGTTCAGCCAGTAGTTAAAAGGGTTTCTTTTATCCAGTATGAATGAGTAGGTTTGATGAAGCTGGAAAGCTTGCAAGGACATTTATTCAATATTTTTACATTTCAAAGGCGTTATATCATATATAGGATTTGTGATATTTCTTCTAGCATTTTAGCCAAGGGAAAATGTGGAGCCAGGATGGAAAATCATGTCTCTCTCTCTTTTTCTCTTTTTTAAAAAATTAAACACATATCATAGACACAATTATATAGCACATCAATGCTATGACTTGTATTCAACATGGTCTTATACCCAATACTCAATTTCATCAATTATTATTTTAATGGCTGGTCTTATTTCTTATTTCTTTTATTGGTTCACTCATTCTTAATTATTTTGAAGCAAATCCAAGAAACACTATTTAATTCATGTGTTTTTCTATGTGCATCTCTGTGAGAGAGGGATTCTTTAAAAAAAACAGACATAGAATATTGTTATAAACACCTTTTGCAAAGTTGTGCTAGGGGAATTCAATATACAAAGGTGCCAAAAATGTATGCACAATTTAAGAAAGAAAAAAATTAAACTTGTAATACTCAGTATACACCAATAACAAAAGATGGATACAAGTCATATCGAGCAGAAACAAAATCTGAGTTGTGTATTACAAATTTAATACAGCTTTTTTCTTTTTGAAAATGAGCATACATTTTTTGGCACCCTCTGCATGTGAGTGTGTTTGTGAGTGTGTGTACTGTAACTTGGACCAAATAGTAGTAGCAATGGAAAGTGAAATATGCTATCAGTCTACAGGAATTCTTGCTAACCATGATAACTTTTACAAAGTTATATGTCCTACTGTGAGTTTGGAGGTTTTCTGACTCTTGGATTACCACCTATCAGCATAATTTAGAGAAAATTATGTGTGGGGGGATAATTGATAATCTTTATGTGATACCCTCCTGTCTTCACAGTACAACCTAATGAGCCAAGGTGATGGTCAAAGTGAGATTGTACACTTCAAGTGTGAAGAATGTTACTGGCAATTATAAGCTGGATATCATATTTACTAATTTAAAATCATTTCCTATTTCAAAAATTTTTTTTATTAAATCAGAGCTGTGTACATTGATACAATCATGGGGTACTGTGTGCTGTTTTTATATACAATTTGAAATATTTTCATCAAACTGGTTAACATAGCCTTCATGCAATTTTCTTAGTTATTGTGTTAAGACATTTATATTCTACATTTAGAAAGATTCACATGTACCCTTAGATATTTTATGTAGAATTTAGATAGTCGTGGCTAAATTTTTAAATTTGAAATATCACCTTGAAACACATTCTTGCTTCCTGGAATAGGCAGCATATTCGGGTTATAAGCAATTAGTCCCTGCCCATATGTATCTACTCTATAAATATCTGTCAAGTATTGCTTGGATGTGCGTTTTTATCATTTCTCAAGTATATTTTCCTTAGGCACTCAATTGCCATGTAAAATTTTAATGTTATGTATAACATAAAAATTCCTTCCCACCATAGTTTATTTCACTTTCGATGTATTTGTGATTTTTCATTATCTCCAAAGGAATGGGTCTGAGTGAGGGAGAAGGGAGATGCGTTTATTCCATTCCATGGCCATCAATGCTACGGCTCATATTCAACATGGTCTTATTCTGTCTCAGGTTTCAAACAATGAGTCCATCAATGTAACTATCTTATTATCAACCTCAGACAATACACTCAGGTTGACAATAATCTCATTATTATAAAATGTTATTCCATGTTTATATGTATTTTTACATATTTTTGTACACACAAAACATATATATATATATATATACACACACATATAAACACGCAGACAACTGGATATGCTTACTACAAAAGTTTTAAAAGACATAAAAATAAAGAAACGTAAAATGTGCGCCAAAGTAAACAAATTAAGCCCTCCCAACCACAGCAATAAGTTGACCAAGGCAAAACTTGCGCAAATCAGAAAGGACGCTGTGGACTGTGTTTCTTGGAAGTGAAAATAATAGACCATAACACAGTCTGTCTAAAACTTTTGTAGTGACCCATGTCACCCTGTGGGTCAGAGACTTATAACCTCTGCATGGCAAGAATCTGTCTGCTTTAATTATATTTCCCTTTCTTCTAATTGTCAAGATAGTTTCAGTTGAATATTTTTATAATTTTATTGTAATATTTCTCATTCATAAGGTGTCAAATTGATAACAATATGTTGTTTTTCCCCAGTCAGTACTCATAGTCTCATCACTTGCTCAGATGCCCCTTAATCCAAATCCTATTCATATTCTACTTATCTTTTAAAATTTAAATAAGTTCTTTTTTTCCTCCATGAAGTAGACACTAATCTATTCAATCACTATCAGTCCTAATTTTTTCTGAATTCTTCTCTATTTTATTTTACGATTTACTTTTTCTGAGCTTTATTTGTATTCTTATCATTATTTATTTTATACCTGAAATTTGCTTAAAACTAAACCTTTATCTCAGGGGTCCTCAAACGTTTTAAACAAGGGGCCAGTTCACTGTCCCTCAGACCATTGGAGGGCTGGACTGTGGGCCCCAGGACGAGTCAGCGGCTAAGCAGGACAGGCAGCAGCAGAAAAACACCCGGCAGGACGGATAAATGTCCTAGGCAGGCTACATGTGGCCCGCGGGCCATAGTTTGAGGATGCCTGCTTTATGGAAATAGTAAATGTATTGAGATAATATGGATTATATGTTTTCCTGTCTAAACTTACTACTAATGCCCTGTGCATAAGAAAGATATTATTAATTCTTCTTAAATTACATTGTAATAAGTGAATAACACTTTTCTTAATAGTAAAGTTCACTTTTCCCCAGTTTTACTAACTTTGCTGACACAGGTAAAGCTTTTGCTTCCTAGACAATGCAAGTTTATTTAAGTAGATGCCAATTAACTCACAATGATCAATATAGATTTAATTAAAGGTAGCACGGGTGTTTGTAGGACAGTAATAACCAGATTGAATGCTCAATTTCTCACAACATTCAAGAGTTGTCATCGATTTTCCTTAAGATTACTATGCTAGAAATACCTTTATTACAATAACTTGCACAGTACCCACAAACATTCAGAAATGTGCATTTTATTTGATCCTAAAATTAGGCTAAACTCTTCCCTGTTTTGCATATAGAAAAATGTATTGGCCTCATTAAGGTTAGTAATGAGAATTGATTTTACAGGGTGTAATCTGAATTTTATGCATGTCATTCTAACTGGGCTAATGAAATGATTTTGGTTGCCAGAAGCATTTCAGTCTGGCTATCTAGAGTGCAGCATTTTACATGCACTGCCAGAAATAAAAGCATTCATTTACACTTCTAGGCAGAAAATGTGGGTGTCTACAGACTGCCATACAGAGCTAGAAAAACCCAATTGGACAATAAAAACCTTTAAAGTATCTCTCCAGATGGCTGAGCTGCTGTTCCTTCACGTGGAACTGTGACACCCTACTTTAGGTGATGGCATTTCTGCAGAAGAGAGGCTTAGAATTCAGAGGACAGGATTCAGTGTTGTTGGTGATCAATATTTTTAACACGATTTTTGAGGTGAGATATTTATCACACCCTTGATGATAGGAATATATGTGTTTCTTCAAATAACTGAGTAAACGTGAACTTACCTTACAAGCAGGAGTGAATATCTAATGGCACGCACACAAAGAAAAATGGCAGGGATACTTTGATTAAGCTTTATTTTCTACAGAAAGTCAATAGCATTTTTTTTAACGTGGATGAATTGAAACACATCCCTGTGTTTTGAATGATAAAAATTATCTTGGTGTCTTTATAGATTTTATAAAAAATGACTAATGATTATATAAATGCTGTTCTCAGAGACTGTTGTCTGAAATGGCAGCCAATAGCTTCTGGATATATTAGATTTTGTTGGTATTGTACAGATGTGCATAATTACTGCTTTGCTTTGCTTGAATAGATGCCATCTGTTTATCTTAGGATGATTAGAACATTTAACGAATTTGGTCCCTTTAGCTCAATCTGAATTCTACGTATTTATTTTTTTCTTTATTTTTCATTTTATGAGGTCTGAGAGATCATGATGAGGACTCCATGGATATTATTTTAACTTCATAAAAAACTTGAACTATGAAGAAAAGTGTGGAAGTCTGGGTCCCACTTCTTTGTCAGGATCAGCACAAAGAGTGGTGGACACAGAAAAGACTTAGACTCAGTTATCTCTGGTGAAATAACCAACGGGAGCCTGGGAAAAGCGTCCACCATCACTATTAGCAGCCAGGAAGTGCAGCTAGCAAGTATAGCCTCGATCTATTCATCCAAAGGTCTCTTTTTCATTCAAAACCATAAATCATGTTGACAACATAAAACATAAAGTTAATTTTAGTTGTTCAAAGTAAGGTGCCCAAAGCAATCATTCCCAGTAAAAGAGGGGGAAACAATGCAGGGAACTAAAGTAAATAAATCATACGATTGTTACAGATTAGGGGGTAAAGTTTTCTTTTTTTTTATTTGATCATAACTATGTACATTACTTCATTTATGGGATACCATGTGCAGATTTTATATACCATTTGGAATGTTTACATCAAACTGGTTAACAATAGCATTCACCTCACTTATTTAGCTGTTGTGTTTAGACATTTATACTCTATTATTAATATATTTGACATGTTCCCTGTCAATATGCACAATAGGTGAGGTCCCACCAATTACCCTCCCTTCACGCATCCACCCTCCTCCCCTCCCTATGCCCTCCTCTTCTCTCCTTCTTTCTGGGCTATAATTGTGTTCTGTTCAATCCTGCAATTCCTCTACAAGGTATATATCCAGATGACCAAAACTCACTTTACAAAAAGACATTTGAACAAGAATGTTTATTGCAGCCCAATTCATAATTACCAATTCATGGAAGCAGCCCAAGCATCCATCAACTCATGAATGGATTAATTGCAGTATATGTATACCATGGAATACTATGCAGCCATAAAAAAGATGGAGGGGAGTAAAGTTTTACTTTCCTAACTTACTTCGGTGATTTTTATCTTACACCTAAGAAAGGCTCAGGGAAGAGTGATCTTTGCTAAGCGTTTTTTTCTCAGCTTCAAATGTCAATCAGGCCATCTGCAGCACAGAGAAGGCCAGAATCCTGGACTCTGGTCAGACAGGATTTCTGGAATGTTGGCCCTGAGTTCTCTGGGCCCAGACACCCTGTCGTCTCAGTCACTTGGACTCTACACAAACCACACTTCTATAAAAAAGTATTGACATTGACAATTAAAAATATTTTTCCTACAAAAAACTGTATTAAATTCATTTTGCTAAAACATTATATTAAACATTACTTATATTAAATATTTATATTAATGTAAATATCTGAACTTAGTTTTTTGTTGTTGCATTTCACTCCATTCTTTTGTATTCATTTTATTTTAGAAAGTATCAAAAACCCAATCAGATTAAAAAAGGGACAAAAGAATTTAACAGTTATTTTTCAAAAGAAGATACACGCGAATGGGCTAGAGGTACGTAAGAGAATGTTCAGTATAAGGCCATTAGGGAAACTCAAATTGAAACTACAGGGAGATGTCAAATGTAGCTAGTTAGAAAAGCTACATTCAAAATAGAAAATAGTAAGTGCTAGAAAGGACGTGGAGAAAAGGAAATACCTATGCACTGTTGGTGGGAATGTAAATTAGTATAGCCTTTATGGAAACCAGGATGGAAGTTCCCCTCCAAATTAAAAATAGAACTAACATATGATCTAACAAGCCTGCTATGGTGTACTTGTCCTAAGGTCAGACACAGCAAGGCAAAGATTGCATGAAGTCCCTCCTCGTCAGAATGTGCAAATGTTGATCTCAGAGAAGTAGAAAGTACAACAGTGGTTATCAGAGACGGGGAAAGGAGGAGGGAATCAGGACTACGCTATTATTAGGTAGAAATAAGTTCCGGTATGCTATTGCACACTACAGTAATACGGTTAGCAATTATGCATTGCACAATTCAAAATAGCCAAAAGACAAGACTCTAAACATTCTCATCACAAAATTTGACAAACATTTGAAATATGCATATGGTAATTATCCTGATTGGATCATTAGGCTTCTGCATGTATAAAAACATCACAATGTACCCCATAAATATGTATAATTATTATGTGTCAATTAAGAATGAAATAAAAATTTAAAAGGAAAAAATTAAGAAAACATAAAAATTTGATCAGGCAAAAGAATATACAAAGCTTGTTTAGTGCCACGTTGAGTAAATATCTGTGTCCCACAGGGTCTTTATTTTACCTTTGATAATAAATGCCAGTTTAGCTCAATTTTAATTTCTAGGCTGACTGTGACTTTTCTGGATAATTTCTTGTCAAAATTTTAATGGTATTTTTGGCACTTAGTTTTCATGTTTTGGTTAAAGAAAGTGATAGCAGGACAAATCCCATCTTTTGCTTCTTTCGTATATTTTTTCTATTTGGTCTGAACTGGCTTTTAACCTATTTTCTTATTTTGGGATAATGTCTCCATTTTCTCTCATGTATCTGGATTAGAATTAATCTGTTTTGCTTAGCACTGAAATCTATTCCTTTTTAATAATCTATGTTATTAGGAGTCTAGGTTTTTTTTTTTTAATTGACTTTTCCATTTTCACAACCTTCATTCTACATTTAAAGAAACTTCTTAGGGTCATATTCACATATTTTTAATTTTAGCTATTATTTGTTTCACATTTACCTCCTTCTATTTGCATGATAATTTCTCAGCATCATCTTATTCACATCTGAAGCAGTTTCATTGTTTTTGTTGATGAACAGTTTTGTTTTGTTTTTGCTTTTTATAAGTAATTAATATGTATCTGTTATCACGATATTTATCTTTTTGAAGAATGAAGAAACAAAAAAGTTCTTGAAAGTCTATTTCACACTGATCTTTTATAAGTATAAAAGTATATAAAAATGTATATACTTTTATAAAAGTATATAAAATTTATACTTAATTATGTGCACATAGATTCTGCCTTTTATGTTTGTCTTTCATATTAGTGTTATTAGATATCTTTATTTATATGCATTGTTGGGGTTTTTTGTGTGAAATTGTATTTTGATCTTTTTGACCATTTTCCCATTACTCTCTATTTATACTCCTTCATTTCGTCCACTCTTTTTCATCTTTTTTTTATTTAGCTCTTCCCTTGTGGCTCTGGTCCCCAAAATACATCTTTAATCCTGGTTTGGGCTGAATCCGTGTGCTTATTTTGGGGATGTAGAAAATCTATTCTTTTAAACAGTGGGTGGTTTGGCTACATCTCTGGTGAAGGATTTGTGATTTTCTCTTCCATCAATCTAGACGATGGGTTCATAAAGGCTTCAGTATAGGCAAGACTTCATGCAGTCTTTTCTTTTGAAGCTGGGTGGAGAATACGAACTACACACTTGACCTTTAGTTTTCATCCATGAGCTTGACTCTAGTCATTTTTGAATTTTGAATGAAGGCCAGTTTTGGATTTTTATCTTTCTTTCGCCTATGGTTACCTAGCAAAGACAGAAGTTCTGGCACCTCTCACCTGCTTCCAGGCCAAGAAAACAAGCCACCACAGCTTTATCCCTGCACCCTGCTCTCTATTTCAGGTATGTTTTGATTCTCCATGATCTCATTTTATACAGCTGATTTTTGCATTTTTACTGCATATTTTATCTAGTATTTCTATGACTTGGAAGAGGAAGAGGGTGCTTAAAAATTACAATAGGGCCATGAATAAAAGCTGAAATTTTAAGCCATGTAGTCCATAAGTATGTACATAATGTAAATATTTCCAATTATTAATTTAATATATATTTTGGTTAGGTATAAATTATTTAAAACACATATGTGTTACATGCACACATAGTTCAAAAGATACAACACTAGAAGAAAAAATTGGAACAATGAGTGAAATAATTAGCAGTATAGTTAATTTTTATACATATCATGATTCAGATTCAGTCAGGAAGAGGCAAAAAGAAAGTTGAGACTAAGTCTAGGCACTTGATACTGGACAATCATGAAAGGGTTGAAGAGTTCACAAGAACACCCTTTGGATAATAGTGTTAGATAACCACCACTCCATACAATCTTAGTAGCCTCTCATTAGGGAGAGACTCAGCAACTAGACTCCTGAATGACTGCAGGAAAGACCCCACCACCAACATGTTCACTTGTTGAGTATTTTTATGTGAACAAGAAATACATGTTCTCTTTCTTGAGACAGCCTACATTTTTGAATTATTTATCAGACTGTTCTGCATTAAGTATTATTTTCTCATACTATCTGTCATGATTTATATATGGACACAGTGTTAATTTATCTCCACTACCTCTTACATATAACATCTAAAAATCGTCACATATGTGTAGTGTCCACAATTTCGTCTAGTACCCATTTGTCAATATATTTGCATACGTATGAATAGCAAAGTTAAATTAATAAAATACAAAGATCAACTTACATGGTACACATTAGGTGAGAGCTTACAATCCCCTCACTCCTCTCCTCTCCCCTTCCTCTCTCCTCCCCTTCCTCTCACTTGATAATGTGTTATTCTCTTGTGTGAGTATGTAGTTATTTATCTATTGGTTTCATATTAGTATTGACTACACTGAATACCTGCTTTTCCATTCTTGTGATACTGTACTAAAACAAATGTTCTTCAACTCTTGCCAGATTAATATGAAAATCATCAAGCCTCCATCTTTTTTATGGCTGAATAATATTACATGACATATATATATATATATATATTATCTCACAGCTTGTTAATCTTTTCATGGGTTGATGGGCTCTTAAATTGATTCCATGACTTGGGGATTGTGAATTGGGCTGTGAGAAACATTCTAGTGCAAATGTCCTTATGATAAAATGATTTTTCTTTTCTTCTGGGTAGATTCCTAGTAATGGGATTGCAGGATCAAATGAAAAGTTTGCTTTTAGCTCTTTGCAATTTCTCTATACTTCTTTCTATAGAGGTTGTATTGTTTGCAGTCTCACCAACGGTGTAAAAGTGTTCCCTTCTCTCGGGATCCACTCCAGCATCTGCAGCTGTAGGACTTTCTGCTGTGATGTTGGCTATTCTCACTGGGGTTTGCAACTTTCATATTAACAACTGTTGGAATTATTTCCAGAATCTGGCACCCTGTGATCTGTTGCTTCCACTAGCTCCTGACATATGTCAAAAGTAAACGGCAAACATTTACAAGATTCTGTGATTCAAAAAAATGAGAAGTCGAAGGGAAGAGCAGAGACAGGGAAGGAGGGAAGGGGGTGGGGAGTCAAGGTGTGTGAAACCCCTTTTGTGAGTGGGACTATTATAAGTGGGACTTTAGGTGCAAGTGCAATCACTGTAACCTGATTCTTTGCACCTTCAATGAATCACCAACAATTAAAAAAAAAAAATGAGAAGTCAACCCAAAGTCAAGAGTAAAACTCTTCACAGAATTTAGTTTCACAAACCACAAATTTTGATTACTATACATGTAATCTTTGACATGTGCATTAGTAGACAATGTTCATATTCTGTGTTAATCTTAGCAATGTGTATTAGTAGACAATGGTTCATATTTTCCTTCTCTGTTAACATTTTAACATGGCCTCTGCCCATTCCATTTCTGGTCTGCTACATAACTTTTTTTTTTTTTTTGGCATTTTTACTTTTTCTCTGAGCAACACAGTCTCGAAAATCTGCACTGGTATCTGTTTTTTTAATTCAGTTTGTAAAAATATTAATAGACTCAACGGGAATATGAGAGTAAAATTATGCCTTTTTTATACATTGTTTGGCACTGTTACCTGTGATTTCCATCTGGCATGTACATATCCCTCAATTATTTCACTGCACAGCACAGCAGCTGGTTGTATGAATGGATACCATTATCATATTCTTAGATAGTGGGAAAATAAGAACAGAGATAAGGGCAGTGTAGGAGGAATTATTATAGATAAATTTTTAAAAATTGTTTTTAATATTTAATGTAATTAATAATAAATTATATAATAATGTTCATTATGTACACATTATTCCTAAATGCAGACAAATATGTTAGAAATATAATTATTAATTAAATTTTTATTATATGTAAAATATGTAAATATTATTTATTATATATGTAAATTGTAATCTTATAAATAATAAACTCTTAGGACATTAATTAGATATAAAGATAATAAATCCCTCCTCTCCTCTCATTATAAAGAATTCTGTGTTTTAGGTGGCCGAGGGCTAATCATAATTGCAGTGGGTTATTTAATATTGGACATTATTTTCTAACATATTATAAAATTGTATGAGCATACCATTAGAAATCTTTAACATAAGGTTACCGGTTCTTGTAGGCGTAGATAATATGGTGAGTGGTGAGTTTTCATTTCTATATGTCTTCATTTCTTTGATATTTGGTTGGCTACCAGCAGCCTTGGGGCCACATGTGGCTTTCCAGATCCCCATTCGTAGCCTCTTGACCAAATCCAAACATCACAGAACATATGTCTTTATTAACAGGACTTATTCAAAAGGCCTCACTCAAGGATCCAGAAGGCATATGTGGCCCCAAAGTTTCAGGTTCCCCACCCCTCGAAAGGAAGCAATGCTGAATCTTGCACCTCATTTTGTTCCCAAGCAGTTTATTTGCAGGTTATGGGAACTGGACAGTGTCTAGATACAGTCTGGAGGTCAGATGACAAAGTGATAGGAGGGGTGGCCATCTGGACATGATTCTGAGAGGATGAGAGATTCTCCCCCCATTTATTCCTGTATTTACTTTGGGTAAGTTTCTTTCATAAAGGGTAATCTTTATTTTGAAGTTGATGAGAGTTGCATCTGTGCTGTGGCCTTGCCCTCCAGACTTCCCTAGGCCAGGCAGCATTACCTTGCTAAGTGACACATGGTGCTGCTGGCCTTGTAAGAGATTTCAGCGATTTTTATTGCTATCATTAATCTTATGTCTGGGATGGTACACTGTGCTCTATCCCCTCACTCTGAAGAGAGTGAATCATTGAGAGACTGCCCCTTGAAAGTAGCTTCCTTGGCCAGTTAAATCTAGAGAAAAAAATCTCCTGTAGGATGGTGAGGAGGAGTCACAACATGAAAAAAAAACAAACCAATAAAACCTAGAAAAATTCAAAATATGGAAAACAAAAGAATGCCAGGAGGAATATAAGAAGTCCTTGATCATTGGTAAAGATTTGGAGTTCATCCGTCCAGTGAGTAAGTAGGTAACATTTGTGTCAAATAGGATGTGGGGCTTGTTGGAGGTGAGCCAATTTGGGAGCCCCCTTCTACACAACTGTCAGTCAAGGTCATTCTATTAGATGTGCACTAATTGTGGTTTCAGTGTGAATTTACCTTAAAATTAATGAACTAAAAAACCAATTTCTCATGTTTATTGGCAATTTTGGCATTATTAATAAAATACACTTTCCATTTTTTATTCTTTTATATAGTTTCTATATTTCATATAGAAATATTCTATATTCTATTCATTCTATAGATTTTATTTGTATATTTTAGATGAAATCCTTTATTATATAAATTAGTTGCAAATACTTATAACAGCTTGCAGATCACCTTCAACTTTGATAACAGATGTTTCTGTAATTCTTACAATTCAATCTGTCAAACTTTTCCTTTG